>BQNB010017336.1:0-67713 GCA_026074375.1 Tanacetum coccineum | reverse complement strand
GTTGGAACTCTAACGTCGTCAAAGATAACGCTGATACTTAAGGAGAGATTTTCCTTATCTGGTGAAACCTAAGTAGACTCAGACTGTAATCTCTAAGAGTTTTGCACTAGTACTTTCCTGTGAATTTCGTGTATTGTGTGGATTTTCCTAAATCCTTTGTTCAATTTGGGTCATGATGATTTTGTTAGTTACACTTCAATTCTCTAGTAAATGTATGTAAGCTACTCCTTGAGTATATTACCTTCTTACAACCCATTTCACTAGTATTATATAAACTGTCTTACTGTCACAAACTAACTAGATGGTATCCTATGAACTATTTTAGTGTCGTCTTATAAACATAGTTGTTGTCGCTTTATAAACTATTTACCACCAGTTTACAAATCGTATGATGATAGCTTCTTGTTTATTTTAACACCTTATAAACTATTTTGATATCATTCTATAAACTATTTTGTCAACATGTTATAATTATCCTACTATTACCTCATAACTTATCTGACTGTCAATTAATGAACTAACTCGTTTCCATCTTATAACCTATTTTACGGTCAATTATAAACTCTTTTACTACCCTATTATAAATTACTTTTTAGTCATCTTACAAACTATTTCGTTGTCACCTTATGAATTATTTCGTTGTCATTTATAAACTATTTCGCTGTCAATGTATGAACTATGACGTCATCATCTTATGAACTACTTCGTGTCTTTTATAAACCATTACGTTGCCACTTTATAAACTGTTAGGTTGTCAACTCGTAAACTATTTTGTTACCACCTCATAAAACATTTCCTGTTATCTTAAAAAATATATTGTGTCGTTATGTAAACTACCTTTTTTCATTACCACGAACTGTTTTGCTACCTTATAAACTATATCGTTTATACCGTAGAAGATTTTTTGTACATAACATTAGTTTGACGAAATGAGCATTTTATCGTTAGTTCCTAAATTATGCATAGCTTGATCACCTATGTATAATTCAGGAAGGACCATGCTATGCTGAGAGTAGTCACCATAAAATTTTGTCAAATTACCCTTACGTTCCATCTCTATTTTCTTCCCTTCCTTAATATTGTCAACGAGATTATATTGTACTTGCGTCTTATTAATATTTTGCGTGCGTATTCATGAGTCGTGTCGGTCACATGTATTCGCATTTGTAAGCGTCATAACTAAGTAGCTTTTCTTCAACCTTAGCATATAGAAACACCACAACCTTAGCCGGGAGACCAAATCATGTTTCCTGTAGTCATGGAAATTACAGATTGTAAGGTTCTAGAATGTAATGAACATATCACCCTAATTGGATTATAACCAATAGAACTAAAATATTTTCTTCAATATACTTATCTTTTAGTGAGATAGAATCACGTGAATTATGAGATTCTCGTACCGACAAAACCTCTGTGGATCTGAAGTTAAAGCAAAGGGATTTATAATACCAATTTCCTCTTAGTGGGAAGCTTCAGTATTGGTTGTCAAAAATAAGGATTGATCCTTCAGGATGTACAATGACTATCAAAAATTTAACAAGCTAACCGTGAAGAACCGTTACCCGTTACCTAGTATAGACGATATTTTCGATCAACTACGAGGATGTAGCATCTACTCAAAAGTCGACCTAAGGACTAGCTACCACCAACTAGAGTTCGAGAAAAATATATTCTAAAACCTCATTTAAGACCAACGCACTAGAGGTATTCATGGATCTCATGAATTGGGTGTGCGAACCGTACGTGGATAAGTTCGTGATAGTATTCACCAATGATATCTTTATCTACTCAAGCAGGAATAAGGACTGCGAGGAACACCTTAGGCATATCTAGGAATTGCTTAAGAATAAGGAATTGTGCGCCAATACTTCTCTAAGTATGAATTCTGGCTCTCAAAAGTGAAAATTCTAGGTCACGTTGTTGATAGTCAAGACATTCACGTCGATACTACCAAGAGTGAGTCAATCAAGGATTAGGCAACGCCTATGACTCGAACGAAGATATGAAAATTCTTAGGTTCTACCATTTACTACTGATGATTTATCGAAGATTTCTCTAGGATAGAGAAACCTCTAACCAAACTGACTCAGAAAAATGAGATATACGAATAGGAAGAGGAAGAAGAGGAAGCCCTTCAACTGTTAACGTAGAAACCTTACAGTGCATCGAACCCGACGGAACAAAAAACTTCATGGTTTATTATAACACCTCGCATAATGGATTAGGTACTATAATGATGCAGAAGGAGAAGGTGATAACTTATGACTCTTGACAACTGAAAGTTCATTAGAAGAACTACCCGACACACTACCTAGAATTAGGAGCAATAATGTTTACTCTCAAGATTTAGGAACACTACCCGTATGGCATGAAGCATACCACGTTTACAAACCATAAGAGCATACAACATATTCTAGATCAAAAGGAATTGAAACATAACAAACACCACACTATGATCCGCTGCGTCTCTTAAAAGTCTACCACAACACCACTGCTCAACAACACATACGAACCGACAGATAAAAGGAACTGACGTGAATCGAGCGAGATAAACCGATCTATCTCAATCTACACAACACCACACTGGCAATCACCACAACAACTATACATCTCTCCTTATACACCACACGCCACTACTACCATCACATCGATAACCAAGCACACAGAACTCCCACACACACAGCTCATCTCATACGAGTGCGCGAGAGAATGTTATACTCGAGAGCGAAGAGAGTAAATGTTTATATAGAAGCGAGCGAGACCACGAGAGCGAGAGCTAGATGCGCGTCGTTCTTCCCTCACCATCTCTTCTATATATCACCTACTCAGCAACGGCTCTATTCTTGACATATCTTTAAAGGACATCACACACACACTAAAACCCGACGTATGACACACACGCACACACTGTTCGATGGTAATATTTTCATTAGGCGTAAGCTCACTACATAATACGCTCTAAAATGCTCTGTAACACAGCGTTGCAAATTAACACTCCACTCTAGCTCTAGAAGACACTATAGCGCGTCACGTGAAGTAGTCTACATCTTCCCAGCCAAAGGGTGCCGTCTAGAGCTGAATGATGTGTGCGATATCGCGCTTTTATCTCTCTATCTCCTCTGAACTCTCTACCACCACCAAGATATCATGAAACATAATCCACTACATACACAGTTGCAAATATTTGAGTGAGAGCAGAGAGCGCAACTCTATCTAGTATGGATAAGAAAAAGGTGCTCTTTAAAATACTAAAGATCTCTATATATCTATATCTTACTATCTCTCTAACATGTTGACTTCGTTAGTAGAAAGACAAAACACACAAACACACACTTATGTTAAAACTCGTTGGAGAATAAGAGAAGTATCATGCATGGGGTCATACAAATCTGAACTATTTCATCCACCCTGAGGATCGGGTAAGAATATATCATAATCTTAAGTATTGTACCTATGGCCCAACATGGAAGCAAGCATCGCCACCGGTATCAACAAGTGCTTGACCGTGTTTTAAGGAGGTGGACATTATCAAAACCATCCGATTTACTGGTACAACCAGAAATACCCCTTTGGAAATGGGAAAATATAGCCATGGACTTTACCACAAGCCTGCCAAAGACAACAAGCTGTTACTATACAATTTGGGTAATCGTGATCATCAAAAGAATTATGTTGGCATGAGACGCAACCCTTAGAATTTCAGGTTGGAGGCATCTCCATGGAAAGGAGTGATACGTTTTGGCCAACAAGGAAAGCTGAACCCGCATTATATTAGACCTTTCAAAATTCGTGCTAGAGCGAGAACCATTACTACCCGACTCGAACTCCCAGATCAACTAAGCAGAGTCCATAACACTTTTAATGTACCAAACCTAAAGGAGTGTTTGTCTAACGAAACACTCGTCATTCACCTAGGAACGCGAAGATCAATTCATAAGGAAATACCCCCTACATGTCTTTAAAATCTATAATGGCACTAAATGTCACGTCTTAAGCTTTAAGGACAAAGCTCTTTTAACGGGGAAAGGATGTCACACCTTGTAAATTTCAGGTCATTATTTTAAACTTTTCTGATCATTACTTTTGACATTTATACGTTACGTTTAAATCTGGCAATTTTCCGGGAGGTCGTCCCGTGTAAAACTAAAAATCATTACCGAAAGCGTTCCAACGTCGGACTGAGAATAGTCTACGTGTATTATACCTAATAAATTCATTCTATATCATTTTGTGGTTTACGAATATTTATGTTTGAAAATTTTATATTTTTGGCATGAGTTTACGTTTTTTCGCGTTTTGATCAAACAGAACCCCGGAAACCCATAATCATTTCGTATAAACTCTAGTTATCGTATATCTCAGGTTTAGAAGCCCAAAATTTCATGGTCACCCCTCCCCTACTAAATTCACATGCATACATACACACTAAAATTAATTCATGTGGAATCTTTCTACTTTATTTTGAATTTCAAACACCATCACATGCATGCAAGACATGGAAAGTGATATACTTGTTTTATTCCTCGCTACAAGCCAACTCTCCTTACACAGTTCTTGTCTCTTAGTACCAAGTTAGGACCACATAGTTTAAGATGCTACAAGCTAACCTTGGAGCCAAAGAAAAACATATGGCTTCCATTTTTTTCCTTGTTCTAGCCGAGCCACAACACACACACATACACCTTTGGTTTGTGTTGGTCACATGATACCATAAGCCATAAACCTTCAGACTCATCCTATATAAACCCCTTTATAAGATTTGAGGTCATTTGGTAAACACATAGCCTCACAAAAAATATTTTTCTCCTCTCTTTCTCTCCTTGTGGTCATGGCACAACACACACACACACTAACACTTTCATAACTTTGATTTCTACCAAGATCCAAGCATCCCAAATCCAATTCTAACAATAAGGTGTTTCCAAGTATCTAATCAAGGTTTATAAGGGTTCCATTCAAGATCTCATATTAGGGTTTTGATTTATATTAGGGGTTTTCAAGAATTATCATCGGGTTTCAAGATCTAGGGTTTTAGATCTTGTATTTCTTTCTTGACCTTCACATATTGTAAGTATATTCTCGACCTTTCTTTTGATTCTCTTTTGTTCTTGAGTTCTTGGTCAAGTTTATATATATATATACTAGTTTCGTAACCCGCCCGACGGGCGGGTTCGCTTCGGATATTTGTTTAGTTAAGATGTGTGTGTGAGTTTGGCTTTATACTTTTTAGTGTTTAGTGTATTTGGACTGAAGGGATCTAATTGTTCATTTATTTCCGCTTTGGGTGTTATTTTGTCCGTTCAATATACAATGTTTGGTTTGAGCTGGTCTGTTTTGGACTCCTTAATATTATGTCATTATAATTTATAATTTTTAGTCCCTTGAATAATAAATTCTACATTAGATCGTTTTGTTAGTTCGCCGTATTATAGTTCATAATTTTTAGTCCCTTGAATAATAAAGTCTACATTAGATCGTCGGGTATGACTTGTGGTTTTTGTAACAATTAATATTTTTGTTATTTTTTTGGTTATTGAATTTGTTTATGGTTTTTTTTCTGTTAAAATATGTTATAATTCGACCATGTGAGCAACTCCTCGCTCATCTTCCTCTTCAAGAACTGAGCTGTCATATAGTAAGACTCGCTCATCTTCCACACCTTTTTAAAAATCATATGCATTAAAAATCATATATGTATAGCCAAAATCCAGCCTCCCATTGTTGCCGAGCATATGTGGCTAATTTAGTTTCTTAGCTATGGAAAATATTTTGAAGATCATCAAGTAATACTTCAACTTCTGATGCAATGCCCTTGAAAAGATGTATTTAATTTGTGGACGTCAAAGTACTATAGAATATGTGCATAGAAACAGAAATTTTTGGAGAATGTTTAATCAAAATCAGAACATACATCCCCAAAAGCAAAAGAGTTTTGAGAAACTTGGGAATCAAGACTTCCAAGTGTTGACTGTGAATTTCCATCAAATTCATTCGCTAGATCATCCAGAGCTTTAATACCAGAACCATACATTGTTTTCAACTTGTCTAGACCAGCTCGAAGTTATTCTATAGCATGTACCAGTATACCCCATATTAAAATTTGTCTTTTCATTAGATAGTAAATCCATGTTTTGATTATCACCAAATTTGTATCCATTCCCTGCTCTCCTATAGCACCATCATGTTCTTTACATTAGTTCATGATTTAACAGTGACAAAAAATATAGAGATAATGACATGATTTTTTTTAAACAATCATATTTGGCTTTCATTTTATAGTAACGATCTTTCTTGAAATTTTTTCCTGAAAGACGGTATAAGTTAGAGTATGAAATGACCAGCCTCTTCACTTTAAGAGTTTCTTGTGTCGCGGACAGTGCTTATCTAAGTTCCTCAGTGTTAGCAGTCAACTCCTTATTCTCAATCAGCAAGAGTCCCATATTATATTGATAATCAAATAGCTGTGCAAAGAAGCAACAAATATGATTAGACGTCACATTTATTATCTGCAACACGTACATGTGTAGAAGTAGAGTTTATAGTCATAATCTGATGTATTAGTTATTTATTTAGAAGTATCGGCTTCGGTCATTATCCTTTTGTTTCATAGTTAGTTTTCTGATATATACATACCTGCTTGAAACATAATTTCTTCGTCATCACTGATCCACGTATACTCATTCGATTCGGCGCGTACGCTTGACCCATATTAAGTGTGGCTCCTATTTATTCACAAACTATTCTCGCATTTGAGTTCAGTTTTCTCCTTAATTAAGTGTGCTTAAGTTTAACCCGTTGACGATGGTTTTTCAGAGCGGCCACATCTAAGCACCAGACCTAAAGAGCATGACGCTAGTTCATAGCAGTTTATATATCATTCATGAATTTATTTTAGATCTAAGGGACCTTTTTTAAGACGGCCTTGTATATGCAGGCAGGTTTCGTAAGTAATATACTATTAACCTTTTACATAGAAAGTAAAAAAAACACATACATGTCCGCCGTTATCTGCTGTAGGACTCTTGTTGCGACTTATGCTGCAATAGCGATCCATACTTCTGCTATGGTGTGGATTTGGTAAATTATATTTCATATAAGTTTGGATGAAATCCATATACTGTAACTGCATACACCGAGTGAGCCAGTGGCTTTGAAGGTACTTGTGAGCTCTACTTATGTGCAACCTTAGAACCTCAATTAGCGCACACAGAGGAAAAATGGACTTCAGAAAAAAAACGGGTTATAGAACATGCCAAATTCAGAACCAGGATTGCCATAATAAGATAACATTAAGAGGGCGTCACATTTTTTACAATAATTATATGAATGCATAAAGAATGCATCAATGCTTTATTCTATGGTTGTTGGGAAGTAATTCTCGTGTAAAAGCGTACCTGCTCAATCTGTAGTTTCTCCAGCTCCACAGGTCCTCCCGGGGAAGGTGTTGGTTCCTGCAGTTGTGGATCAAGTTCACGCGCAGACATTAGCAGCAGCCCATCTTGCCAGCTATAACCTTAGTGTAGCCTACAGTTTGGTTTCTTAGAGTCACTTTTATCTAGCTTAGCATAATTTATCTTTCAATAACCCTACCTAGCTGCTTACTTTCTTAATTAATTTTGTGATGTTGTCTTAATTGTCAAATTAATTCCATAAAATGGTAATTTAGCAAATTATATATGTTTTCCACTCCAAGTAATGTTTTGTATCTAACATAGTAACATGAGAAAGCATGTAGAATGAATGCCTACATAAGTCATTAAATAGAAAGTTAGAATCCATTATGTACGAAAGCCTGGTATTAATACTAATATATGCAAGAATAATCTCTCAGGTTATTAAGGGAATTGTTCAACGTCACGATATATGTACTCGCCGTGAATATGCTCGCTGGTTGGTTTCTGCAAGCAGTTCTCTATCGAGGTGCATATACTTGCATTATATTGTTTTTTTAAACTCAAATTTGTTGTTGAACTATTAAAGAACTATTTGTAAACGTTCTTTGTGTAAGAGCACTATGATAAGATAGAATATATGTTGAACCTGATAATCAAGGATTAAAAAAATTCTTACATCAGCCCGACAACGCTTCTCAAAATCTAGGACTTTCCTCAAGTTGTCCGCTTGCTTTTCAACTTCAGATACACCCATGAAATGACCAATCTCTTCACGTTTAAGAGTTTCTTGTGTCGCGGACAGTGCTTATCTAAGTTCCTCAGTGTTAGCAGTCAACTCCTTATTCTCAATCAGCAAGAGTCCCATATTATATGATAATCAAATAGCTGTGCAAAGAAGCAACAAATATGATTAGACGTCACATTTATTATCTGCGACACATGTATAGAAGTAGAGTTTTATAGTCATAATCTGATGCATTAGTTATTTATTTGGAAAAAAACAAACCTGTATCGGCTTCGATCATTATCCTTCTTTTTCATAGTTAGTTTTCTGATATATACATACCTGTTTAAAACATAATTTCTTCGTCATCACTGATCCATGTACACTCATTCGATCAATCATCAATTCTCGTTATCACTTCGGCGTGTACGCTTAACCCATATTAAGTGTGGCTCCTATTGCAATGATCCAAGAAGACACAAACTTTAAACCGAAGAAAGTCAAAACTGTCATAGGATTCATACTACCGAATCTATTAAGATAACTCAATCCTGCTTGTGTTAACTATCTTATATTATACCACTCGCTAAAGAAAAGACAAAAAGTAAAATATTGACATGAATGCTAAACACATACATAGTAAGCCAAATATCAAATTTGCACTCCTTTGCCTTTGTTTTGATTTAGCATGCCGTATAAGATTTAATTTCTTCACTGGAATAGGAATATTACCTTTACAAAAGGTCTTTTGACCATATGACACTTAGTTATAAAACTTTCGAAAAAGATGATATTAACTGATCAAGTTTTCAAAAAAACAATCTTCCACATAATAACTGCATTACAAAGCTATCAAGATAATTTTACTGATTTATCATAATCAAACAATTTCAATGATGTTGCTCTCAGAATTTCCTTTCAAGTGTGATGAAGGGTATGATGGACTTTCACTTCTAGTCAATATGAGAATTTATTTTGGTAAAAATGTGTATAAGCAAAAATGGAACACTTTAGCAGTCACCAGTCTGCCACAACCGATAACAGAAGCTCACCTAAATCCTTCTTTGCTTGGTCAGTTTTTCCCTGCTCCTGAAGTTTCATGTACCTTTCGTGTGCCCTTTGTTTCTTAATTTCCTCTCTGCAGGGAGAAATAAACATAAATTTAGATATACAATGTGTGCTTCCTCATTTTATATGAGCCTTCATGTGGAGCTTAGATAATATAGTTAACTTGAACCAGACTTTTCATGAGTAGTGACGGTAACATTACTCGATTTGTGAAAACGGGTAACAGGTTAATGCAATAATTTCACGACAGTAGGTCAACATACGGGTTGAAAGTCGCTTAAAAGTGTAATCAGATATTTGAACACAAATTTATTTTAGATGTCCAAATTGGTCAATACCAAGCACAAAAGAAGTCCGAGTCTGTTTATTTATTTTCATTAACTACCAATATCTTTCGAACCAGTCACCATGAGTGTGTGTTGACCAGACTTGTGAATGGATTGAACTTAAATGTTGTTGTGCTGATGTGGTATTGATAAGACTTGGAGTTTTTTTTAATAGCAAAACATATGAATTATGTATATCTCATTAAAAACAGAATACATGGAAGAAAAATAGGATGTTAAAGAAACTTACCACACTTCCGTATGATAAAAAGATAAAAAGCATAGGTCAGAACATATGATGCCCTTGAGCCCCCCCCCCCCCCCCCCACCACATTTAAACAATCCTGACAAGGTTACGTATTTCGCACTAGCATAAAAAGATAGCCACTGCCCACTTTTTTTCAAATTGTTGTTGATTCACAGTTTTGTCTACATGGCAAATCAAAATGTTGTTATTTATCCACGCTGAAAAATAGATGCAATGTTACTTTTAATAGAAAACACACGAAGAAAGAAGAAAATTCATAGAAGCATGTATTCTAATCCCCAAACTGTAGATCAAATAAGAATGGGAAAACAGAGAGCAGTGCGGGAAAATCCAATAATGATTGTTCATGCACAACCTTCACTCAAGGATACCTTTTGGCGAGTAATTAATAGTCTATCCCGTTCTGTTCCTCATTACATTCCAGTCCCTATATGAAAATTTTTAAACTTAAACCCAATCTTCCCTATGTAGGCCGACTATTATTATGCAATGCTTTGCGCCAATAATGAAAGTGTTATGAAAGCACTTAATGTACGCAAGGTATGTTAAGATTTACAGTAAAATGTATAACTTGTACATTGTAAGTTATGATTTGAATTCCTTCATAATGAATATGTATAAAGTGATAAATACTTAAAGTTTTAAATAAACTTTAAGTATTGAGTATAAATTTTGGGTATTTGATGAAGCGTAGATAAGTTAACGTGCTTCCGGGACGGCTTAAACTTACTTTATCGCGAAACGTAAATACTTAACGTAACCAATAAAAATAAAATGTGCAATGAATATAATTATCCTCTAAATAATCATATAACACTTGCTTGATGTAAACATTTAATTGTTTAATGCCCGTTTACATTGATCATTTTCAGTTTACGCGATTTAGCTTAACGATTATGATTTAAAAGCAAACGCGTAAAACCTTAAAAATAATTAGTGGATTAAATAATGTCATACAATGACCTAAAACACGAGATGTTATATGTACTGATTGTAAATTGCTGCCATTTTCCATCAAATTGGTATGGTATTGAAAATTAAAGTTGTAGCCTTGGTAGCTATGTAGCCAAATAAAAGCAAAGTCAGATACACAAAAATACTAAGATACTGCAATATTAAGAACAATATATCATACGTCAAGAAACCCTATCAAACAAAAATTATATTTCTTACCATTTGCTTTCTAGTTTCGGGTATGATGGCATGCAGATACTTTGAGTTGGCATGAACAAAATAACAACAAAGCTGGTGAGAACATATGATGATACAAAATTATAAGTGCAGAAAGCATGTGTTAGATAAATAATTACAAACCCTAGATAAAGAACGTAGCATAACAAAAGAGAAATAATTAGGTTAATAATTTTCGTAATTATCTCCAAGAAACTATCCAACGAATTCTTTGTGATGATATCTTCTTAAATCAATTCCTAAACTATCTAAAAAGAACATTTACATTATATACCGAGTTTTAGATTATGTGGGTTAGGAATAGTTTTACTTATGTTCTTAAATCATATCAATATTGTTTTGGATGGTATTACACAAATAGGAGCTTGGCTAAGTTGGTGAAGGACATACAATACTAACCAAACATCCCAGGTTCGAGTCTTCTAAGGGCCTATATTTTTTAGCTATTTATGAAAATCCATGCTATTTAGGTGCCATGTCATCGTTGAGGTGGCGTCCAGTCACTAATTCATATTAATCCAGTCATAGTTAGCCCCATATATATGTTATAGATATATATATATATATATATATATATATATATATATATATATATATATTATATTTATATACATAAAAGATTATTTTAATTTTATTTTAATAATAAAAAACACTTTTTAAGCTTTAAATTATTTTTATTTTCTAAAAAATTATATAATTAAATTTTAAAAAATATAAAATTAAATTCAAATTTTATCTGATTCGGTTTTTGATTCCATTACAAAGATGCTTACATAAAAAAAAAAAAAAAAAAGAATGGAAGATTTAAGAAATGAGTTAACATATGGGTTTCAGGGAAGCTTAATGTTTAAAATGTTAACCATTTTATTTGCTACATTGAGGTTAAGGTTTTTACTAACTAGCTAGTCTTTGTTACTAACAGTGCTATTTAAGTTTCTACTGCTCAAGGTTCATATTGAACTTAAAGGCGCTTCCATAGAGGGTAATTGAGTTGTTGGAAGCTAATTAAAGTGTGATTAGTGAGGTTCGTATTGTGAAGATCAAAGTTGCATACTTTTAGTCTCCTAATTGATATTGACAAAAAGGGGAAGAAGAGATTTGATGATTACAACCTGTAGATCCTTGGTAGTTTAAGGGGAGGAATTTCATTCGGATATTAAACTCCAGGAAAGTTCGTTGCTTATTTGGTTTTGTCATTATCAACTAGGGGAAGATTGTTGGGAATTATATTGAGTTGATAAGACAAACAAGAAATGAAACAAGAAGGACTTAAAGGAAAAGGACCTAAATCGACAATAAGAGATTCTTCAAGCTGGTAGAGTATATTCTACAAAAGATGAAAGATATCAGAAGATACTAAAAGATATGCTCAAGAAGAATAAAGATAAAGATTAAAAGATTTAGTTTCCTTATTGTATCTATTATGTTTCCTTGTAAACCTAGATATCTCTAGTATATAAAGAGATACATGTTATAGGTTTTAGATATCCAGAAAAGTATGTGTACACAAAGTGTTAGAGATGTAGACGTCTACAGAGTTGGTGTAGCCTCAAGGTAATCAAGTAAAATTTTCCTTTTTAGTCCTTCCATCTACTTTCGTATGGTTCTCGAATGATGAAATTACTCGCGTTATAAATTTAAGTGAATCAATCCCCCAGTTATCCCCTTCGTCCAATATTTCATCTTCGCCATCGTGGGATTCGGGATAGAATTTACAAAAGAATTTCTCCACTAGCTCTTACCAAGTGGTAATTTTTCCTTCCCCCTCATTTATCCACCATTGTCTTGCATCATCAGCCAGTGAGAGAGGAAAAACCTTCATTCGTAGTCGATGGGAGTCCACACTAGGAATTTTGATTAAATTAAGTAATTCAAGAACCTTGGCAATGTGGTCCACCACGTCTTCATCAAAAATTCCGTGGTGTGCATTATTTTTTAATTCATTAAATTCCTTGCTGAGTTCAATATTTATATCGTCGTCGGTATTTGGTTTAGTAGGATTTGATTCAGCTTGAGCATTTTCCATGTATTTCTTTAAAATTGGTTCTGCCATAGTTCTTGCAGTATCTTCTTCAATCAACTAGCTCTGATAAGTATGATCTTCCACAAAGGTAAAGATATCAGCAGGATTTGCTCTGAAGAAATATAGAAAATTAAGCACGGAAATCAAACACGGAAAATTTAAGCTTCTATCAATACGCCGTATTCAATGGATCTGAATACGTTGTATTAATCTTTTGAACGAATACCATGTATTAGACAAGAAAGTTGGATACGCCATATCTAATGAAAGTAGATATGTCGTATCAGGTTATCGACCAGAACAGTGTATTTAGAAAACAATTAAACAAACAAACAACTAAACTAATAAACAATTAAACAAACAAATATACAAGCAAATATACAGAATTATACACTAATCCTAAGGGTTAGATTATTCTAATGTTAAAAACCAAAATATCAAATAAAAATCAAGATTAAATTTTTACTCCCTGGCAACGGCTCCAAAAACTTGATGTGTCGTTGTGTGGTTGTTAACCCACTTACACTTGTTGCTGCTAAAAGACAAGCAACGAATGTTAACCCACTTACACTTGTTGCTGCTACTCAATAACCAATTTACCATACTTAACCAAAACCTACTTACTACACTCAAAACTCATCAACCAAATCACATGCTGCTGCCAGGAGCAAAGCAAAAGAGATTGCTAAAGCTCCTTCTCCACCATTTGAGTTAGATCATGAAGTCAGTGACGAAGAAGAGACTCCATGAGATAAGGAAATTCAAAAGCTAATGGAATTAATCTCTACATCCTTTAAGAAAATATACAAACCTACCAACAACAACCTCATAACTTCATCAAACACCAGGAATAAGAATGTTGAGAATACTCTAAGAACTGAAAGAAGAACTGGGTATGACAGACAGACTGGGCAGTATGAGAATTAGAGGGCTGTTAATGTTGCTGGGAGTAGGGAAATTATAGGAAGTCAGATGGTGCAACAACCTAGGATTTAGTGTTTCAACTGCAAAGAGTTTAGGCATGTAGCTAAGGAATGCAAGAAAGCAAAAAGGTCATGGGATTCTTTTTATCATAAAGAAAATATGCTGATGTGTTAGTGTCAGTTCAGTGACCCATTCAGTCTTGTTAGATTTGAACATAAAATCTCCTAAGTATAAACTGTCTTTGCTAAAAATAGTTTAGCACTAACTCCTTCAGAGTTCTTAGAAGACCAAAGATGTTTTAACTTTAGTTCTTGTAGCGGTTTAGCGACTGAAGAACAAGGCGGAAAGCCTAAAAAGAATGAAAGCCTGAAATCCTACATGCATGAACTTCTAAAAGACTAGAAGGGCCTACGCGTAAAAAAAGCTCCTTCAGGTCAAGCTTTAGTCTATCCCCTCACCCGAGCTTTCGTCTACCCGTTATCCTCAAGCCATCGACAGTAATAGACTTCAATCTCCTAACAAGTGTTGGCTTTGGTCTCCTTTTGACATGCCCAAACCATCTCAATCGTCCTTCTCTCATCTTGTTAATTATAGTCGCAACTTAAAGTTCTTGTTGATCCCACTTTAATAGATCGAATTCCTTATGCTTGTTTAAGGTTTAGTTATATTAGATAAATCTAACACAATTATAAAAGGCTTTGTTTGAATGTATTAAAGATTATGTGGAATCTAATCTTTAATATTAAGAAGAATTTCATGAAACAGTAAATTTCAATGAACATACACTCAACAAATAAGCTCCCAATATTATTAATGATAATAATACGAATACTCTCAAAGTATTAGGGTTACAAAGACCTTGAAGCTATGAATTATACGTCTAAGATTGATTTTTTGTTTTGGTACGGGTTTTGATACATCAAACTCTATGCCCTAGGACCTACTTTTATATACCAAGGAGTCCTACTCGGCTAACAATACTTTCTTAAGTATCTAAAATCTTTTCTATAAACAACTAATGCATATCATATAAGCAGTACTAACTAGTAGCATTAACTTCAGCTGAGCAGTCTTAACTTTGTACTAGCAGTAGTAACTACTTAGCATATCTCTTTGAATTCTCTGAGCAGTACTAACATTCACTAGCAGTAGTAACTTTGTACTAGCAGTACTAACTGTGTACTAGCAGTAGTAAACACTTAGCATATTTTCTTTGAAGTTCATGAGCAGCACTAAATCCAGCTGAGCAGCATTAATACAAACATGAGCAGCAGTAATCCAAACAGCATCAAGAAGACTTTTAATCCCACAATCCTCCCTTAAACTTGATAATTCTCTCATTCAAAATCATTAAGTTTCTTCATTTAAAGCTTCATCAACACCAGGAGGATGCTTTCAAATATATTTTTTACTTCTTAAGCTATTTTATGATCAATTTACACAGCTGATAAGCCATTTCACTTTCATAATCAATTTAAAGCTTCTTTCCAACATCATTGAAAGTGTAGGTGGTGTAAGAGGATACTTCTTCTCTACCAACATGTAAATCTGCATAGACTGCATCATCAAGGAATGCACTCCACAGGAGTCATACAACTTCCATTCCAACACTTTGTATCCTTGTTGCAGCTTCCATACTTCATCTTCTACATGTAGTTCAAACATTATTTTCATATCATTCCATAACAGATAATCCATGCTTTCCACTGGTCTTGTTGATCCATATCTAGCTTTTACCAACTTGTACAAGTCTTCTAAATGTTCTCTTTCAAAACTTTTAAGCATATGACTAAAGATCATGTACATTTGAGACTTTCTATCAGCTCTTATTATTTGATAATAGCTTTTCGTTCCTTCTTTGTGGATCTTCCAGTCAACAATCCTTGGAGACTTAACAGCCAAAGGAATAGCATCAATTGTTACCTCTTCTTCATCTGGAATGATTTCCAAACACTGTTTAAGCTCTGTAGTTTCTTTGTCATCATCTACCTTTTGCTTTTTTCTACTCTCTTGTATCAGCTCTTCTCCTGCTCTATTTTCTTTGCCTTCTACCAACTCTGTTCTAAAGTCTTCAAATGTATTTACCCTTTGGAATGCTTTGTCAAACATCTCTTGGATAGAATCAAACCCTTTTGACTTCAAATCTTATGAGCATAGTATCCTTTCATGTTTCTTATAGAGTAAGTACACATTATCTGTCTCCTGTTAGCTTTGTTGGTGATTTTGTTTCTTTTCCTCTTTTACTCTATTTAGCATGCAAAATGATTTCTTCTTTTCTATAAGAGTTGTTGAAATAATGTAGCCTTTTCTTTAACAGATAACTTTTCTTGTTCTTGTGCTTGCAATCTTTCAACCAATTGATGATCAGCATTAATCTTTGCTTGAATATCATCCCATTCTTCAATCAAGGCACTATTGGCTTCTTCTTCTTTTTCAGCTTTCTCTCTTGCAAGTCTTTCTTCTTCATCAAATTTAGCTTGTAACTTTAAAGTAGTTTCTTCATCAAAACTGATTTGATCTTTCTTCTTCATAGGCTTCACAGGTTCTTCTATCATTATTCCTTTACCCTTGTCCTGTGATTGTTGTGAAGAAATTGTTGTTGTTGTTGTAGATTTACCTGGCTTTTGAAAAACAATCCCTTTCACCTTGGGTTTTGAAGTTTTTAATGCTTCAAGTGCTTGAGCCAAAGTAATTTCTTCTGTAGTTATTGTAACAATTGTTGCAACAGTACTAACTTGAGCAGCATCAACTACTTCTTCAACAACATTTTCATTTTGCCCTGCAACAAACACCTCCTCACTACCTAAAACATTCACATCAAACATCTCATTATCAGCATCATCTTGAACATTAACTAGGGTAATTTCTTCATCTGCATCAATAGCATTAATCCTCCCCTGTTTGGATGCATCCTCACCCAAACTTTCTTCATCTCTAGAGGATTCTACCCTAGCTGTCAAACCAAATTTGTATAATCTCTTCAGCTTATGAGTTCTTGAACTTCTTTTCTTTTCAAGCTTATTGACCCTCCTTTTCAAACTAGCAATCTCATTATCTTAAGTGGTTTTGTCCTCTCCAAATCAAGAACTCTTTGTTGTAAAGTGCTACATAGTGCCATCAATTCATCAAGTTTAAGTCTATCCTCATCTCTTTGAAGTATGTTACCTCTTGCGAGCAGTGAATCATTGGAATGTTTAGATACATTCTCAAACTTAGTTTGAGCAATAGTATCCCCCATGGTTTCTTGGCACCAGGGACCACCACCTGAATTAGTTCCTTAGGAACTAGATTCATTAGGTGTTGCCTTGGATCAGGTCTTATTGCTGTTACCACTGTCCTGCTCTGCTTCTAAGCTAGAAGCAGTAGTGGCAGCCCTCACCAAACTGTCACCCAACTCTTTATGGATAGCCTCATCTATAACATTTTTACTAGGATCACTAGACTGAGGTACCTGAGTGTTCTTTCTTTTAGGCTTTCTAGGTTTTTGTATCTTTTAAGGTTAGTTGATGGTTTACAAATGGGTGTGTGATGGGGATCAGAGACATTGCTGAACCTTCACCCAATTCAGATTGGTTTTGTACCACCATTGTTAGAAATAAAGGTGTTACTCTACCAGAAAAACCTTTGCCTAACCTTCTTATATTACCAAAAATCTTTTTAGTGTGAGAGGGTGCACTAAATTTTCTCTTATGAGTTGGCAACCCATCAAGTTGATTATCCAAAAATACTTGTACAAACCTTGGATACATCAAAAATTTCCTAGACAAATTATCCAAGTTTCTAACCATACTTTCAAAAATGTATTTTAAAAAATTGAACTTCTGATTTGTAGCTAAGCAGATAATTGCAGATGTCATAGTACTACTAAACTCATTCCATTGCAGTAGTCTTTGGACTTAGACATTGTAAAATAGTATGAATCAGAAATTTCCATTATGGGGGAAAAGAATGTCTTATAGAAAGTTAGCTTTTGCGAAATTTTCTCATACCCCATCAATGCAAGTTGTTCAAAAATAGTAGAATTTGGCAAACAATCCACACCTTCCTCATTTGCTAGTTGAAGATCTCTTCTAACATTACATTCAGTGATAATTATCTTCTTGCCATCTACTAGGGCATGTAACTGAACTTCCCCATTAATAGTTTTGGCCTTGACAGTAGACCAGAACTGTTCGATACACGAAGTATATATAGTGGGATTAACGGTTATTAGTGCATATCTTATAGGGTGTGCATTCAGAAAATCCACAATTTGTTTAAACCCATCACTTTCCTCAGGTTTAGACAAAAACGCGGAGCCATATATGAGTAATTTGCAAACTTTAGAATCCCATTTGTGTTGAGTTTGATAATGGATGAATAAAATTTAAGTTAGGTTTGTGATTAGAGAGTTTCCAAAGTATGAAATCGTTTAAACTGACTGATTGAAACCCTTATTCGAAGTAATTATGAAAATACTCCACAACATGCCGGTAAAAAAAACTCTATGCCCTAGGACCTCCTTTTATACACCAAGGAGTCCTAGTCGATTTACAATATATTCATAAAACTTAGAATATTCTCTATGATCTATTCTATAAATAACTAATACTTATCACGTAAGTAATCTTGATCTCCAATCAATCTTTATCCTTTCTTCTGTCTCTATCCATTCTCTTCTGACAGTAGAAACTCTTTCAGCAGTCTTAATCTTTGAGTAGTTGTAACTTTTGTACTAGCAGCATTAACTTTTAACACCAGCAGTAGTAGCTTATACACCAGCAGCATTAACTTAGCAGCAGTAACTTCAAGAAGGCTTTTTACCCCAACAATCCTCCCCTAAACTTGATATTTATCTCCAAAATCATCAAGTTTTATTCAAAGCTTCATCAATCACCAGGAGGATGCTTCCAAACACTTCATTTAGGTATATAGCTTGCCTTAAGCTGTTTCTTGACCAATCTAAGAAGCTCAAATGCCATTTCACACTCATAATCAACTTGAAGCTTCACATCATTGAACATCTGATGTAGTGTGTGATTTGTAAGTGGATACATCTTCTCAACCAATAGATAAAATAACATGGATTGCATTGTTATACAATGAACTCCACAAGAATCATAAAGCTTCTAGTTCATCACTCTAACTAATCCTTGTTGATTCTTCCATACATTATCTTCAACATGATGTTCAAATATAGTCTTCAAATTAAGAAGTAAGAAATTATGCATGTAATTCACTGGCTCTGTCTTCTTAAATCTTGCTTTGACTATACTCCAAAGAACTTCCAAGCCTTCTCTGTTAAAGTTTTAAGCATCTTTCTAAAAGTTAAATACATTTGAGAATTACCATCTGCTCTGATAATTTGAAAATAGCTTTTCTTTCCTTCTTTGTAGATCTTGTAGTCAACAATGGTTGGAGATTTAGTAGATAAAGGTTTAGCATCAATAGTTACACCATCTCCATCATCTCTGCTTTAGCTTTCTTTGAACTTTCTTCCTGCTCTATTTCTGCCTTCTTGGAACTCTCCTCCACCAACTCTATTTCTGCCGAGTAGTTCTTTCTTAGACATTTTCTTCACAGGTTATGGTTTAACCATTTTGCCTTTAACCTTGTCCAAAACCTTGACCCGTGATGGTGGTTGTGAAGAAACTGTTGGTGTAGGTGCTTGCTCTTGTTTATGAATAACAAGCCCTTTTGCTTTGGGTCTTGTGCTAACAGCTGTAATTGTTGTAGCAACAGTTGTTGTTGTAAGTGTTCTTGATGAACCAACTCTGTATAATCTTTTAAGTCCATAAGTTCTTAACTTATTCCTCCTCTCTAGCTTCTTGACTCTCTTTTTCAAACTTGCAATCTCAGTAGCTTGAGTGGTCTTTGTAGTCTCCAAAGCAAGAACTCTTGATTGTAAAGTTTTACATAATGCCATTAATTCCTCAAGTTTTAGTATATCCTCACCGCTTCTAAGTGTGTTACCTCTTGCAAGCAGTGGATCATTAGAAAGTTTAGATGCATTCTCAGACCTAGTCTGAGCAATTGTATCCCCCATGGTTTCTTGGCGCCTGGGACCACTACCTGAACAAGTTCCTAAGGAACTTGGTTCATTAAGTGTTGCCTTGGATTGGGTCTTATCTATGTTACCCCTATCCTGCTCTGCATCTAAGCTAGTAGCAGTAGTGGCAACCCTCACCAAACTATCATCCATCTCCTCATTGACAGCCGCATCTGCAACATTATCACTAGGAATACAAGACTGAGGTACCTGAGTGTCCTTTCTCTTTGACCTTCTTGATCTTTGTTTCTTTTAAGGTTGAGATGTTAATGGTTGAATAATAGTGGATGTGTGATGGGAATCAGTTGGTATTTCTGAACCTTTACCTACTTCTTCTTGATCTTGTACCATCATTGTATGGGAATAACGGTGTTTCCCTTGCCCCAACAAACCTTTGTCCCCCAAACCATTCTCATATTCCTAAATATTTTCTTAGTGTGAGAGGGTACAATGTAAATTCTCTACTGAGTAGGCATCCCTTCAAGTTGTTGATTCACAAACACTTGTACAAACCTTAGATACATCAAAAAAATTCCAGACACATTATCCAATAGTCTTCACCATACTTTCAAATATGTACTTTGAAAAGTTAAACTTCTAGTTTGTAGCTAAACAGATAATTTGATAGATGCCATATGCTACTAAACACATTCATGCAGTATCTTGAACTTAGGCATTGTAAAATAGTATGAATCAAAAATTTCCTTTGTAGGGAAAAGAATGCCTTATAGAAAGTAAGCTTCTGTGAAATTTTCTCATACCCCATCAGTGTAAGTTGTTTAAAGATAGTAACATTGGGTAGACAATCAACACCTTCATCATCTTCTAATTGAAGATCTCTTCTTACAATCGACTTAGTAATGATGATCTTCTTTCCATCCACTTGGGCTTCTAACTAGACTTCCTCATTAACAGTTTTCGCCTTGACAGTAGCCTAAAATTGTTCAATACACAAAGTATAGATTGTAGGATTAACCGTTAATGCATGCTTAATAGAGTGTGCATAAAATAAATCCATAATTTGTTCAAACCCTCCACTTTCTGCGGGTTTAGACAAAAACACGACCATGTTATGAGAATGAGCAAACTTTAGGGTCGTCATTGTGTTGGGTTTTGATGATGGATGATGAAATTGAGTTAGGGTTTATGATTAGAGAGTATTTTAAAAATTGAAATCAATTAAATGAATGAATGAAACCCTTAATCGAAGTATTTATGAAAATACCCTCAACAGCATTAACATTCAATTGGCAGTACTAAGTTATGCCTAGCAGCATTAACTTTCAACAACAGTAATAAGTTTATGCCTAGCAGCATTAACTTCTACCTACAATATTAAGTTATGCCTAGCAGCTTCTAAACAATTTTTCCATCATCAATTTAACATTTTGGTTTACAAAAACTCTTTGTCTGTTTTTGCTTTCTCTCAATTCTTTTAGCTCACAATTCTCTCTGTGTGTTTTTGCTTTCTCTCAATTCTTTTTACTCACAATTCTCTCTGTCTGTTTTTGCTTTCTCTCAATTCTTTTTACTTACAATTCTCATAAATTCTCTCAATTCTGTTACTCACCAAATCACTCTTTCTGTTTTTATTCCACATAATCTAACACATTTCTTTGCTTTTCCTGCAAAATGTTAGTCCAAAAACCAGGAAAATACAAGCCATAGCAATTTTCTCAACTATCACAGAGTTAATTATACCATAAGTATTAAGTATAACTAACAGCAGAAACGCAGCAGTATTAAGTATAACTAGTAGTACTAATTATACGTAACAGCAGAAACTTTTAATGACATGAATAACAGTACTAATTCATACAAAACTCTACAAAAACATAAAGAGATAAAAGACTTTTAAGGATTTAGCATTCCAATACTAGCAATCAAATATTGAAATCTACTTACATTAAAAGCTTTTGTAAGCAAATCTGCTACATTCTTGTCAGTCTGGATTTTGACCATTTGAATCAATTTCTTATCATTGCAGTCTCTAATAAAATAGTGTCTAATCTCTATATGCTTTGTTTTTTAATGAAAAAGCAGGATTTTTAATTATGCAAATAGTATTGTTATTGTCAATAAAGATCTTGGTATGCATAAAATTATACCCATAATCAAGTAGTTGATTCTGAATCCAAAGCACTTGTCTACAGCAACTTGAAGCAACCACATATTCAGCTTCTGTTGTGGAATTTGCAACCACAGTCTGTTTCTTACACTGTCATGATATTAATCTACATCCAAGGAATTGACAACCTCCTATTGTAGACTTCATATCCAAGCTTGCTCCAGCATAATCACTATTAGTGTATGCTACCAAATCAAAAGGAGAATCTTTTAGATACCAAAGGCCCAATTTTAGTTGACCTTTTAAGTATCTAAAAATCCTTTTCACATCATGAAGATGTGAAACCTTTGGATTGACTTGGTATCTAGCACATGCACACACTGCAAACATAATATCAGGTCTTAAAGATGTAAGATATATCAATGAACCAATCATTGATCTATACAAATGAACGTCCACTTCTTCACCATCTTCATCCTTGAGCAAAGGCTTTTGAGTTTCCATTGGTGTGCTTGCAGTCTTGACTTTTGTAAACCCAAATTTCTTTAAAATTTCAGGAACATATTTATCTTGACTAATAAATATGACATCATTCTTCTGCTTCACTTGTAATCCTAAAAAGAATGTGAGTTCACCCATAGAACTCATCTGAAACTTCTCATGCATCAATTTTTCAAATGCATTGCATAACTCCTTCTTTATTGAACCAAATATGATATCATCTACATACACTTAAACTAACAGAATATCACCTTTGTCCCTTTTGATAAACAAAGTTTTGTCTATCTTTCCTCTCTAAAACCCATTGTCCAACAAATAAGTTGACAAGGTTTCATACCAAGCTCTGGGAGCTTGATGCAGTTCATAAAGTGACTTTTCTACTTTCATCAACAGCTTTAGATCCATCAAATATGCATGAGTTCCACCAAGTACAACCCTCAACATACATTTGGATAAAAGCACATTCGTTAAAACAAGTAATTGGTGACCCATCCAAACCTTTGATGACTCGAAACAGGATTAAAACTGATCCATTCGAATCTAGTATTATGCTTTAACCGTCATCATCATTGAACCAAAGAATATCCAAAGAAGTAAGGTCTGATCAAAGTTGGATAGTATCAACGCAAGATGAGCTGCAATCAATATAAAGACTGATGTTTGGGAATTAGTTCCTAAACCAGACGGAAAAAATATAATGCTGTCAAAGTCTAATGGAAGAAGTAAAAGTGATGCAAAAATATGTCATTCGAACAAATCTCGTCACGTTACAAAAGGTATACAAGCAAGAAAAGGCATTGTTTTGAGGAACAATTTGCTCTGGGTGCATCTGTTTTGGAAGCCGTTTCGTATGTTCATTGCTTTTGTAACACACAAAAAATTACTTCTTTCAAATGGTTGTGAAAAACGGCATTTCTTAATGGTCCATTGACAGAGAAGTGTTATGTATGCAACCTGATGGATTATCATCACAGACTTTCTCAGATCATGTTTACCGAGGTTGGAAAAAAGGCCTTATACGGCCTTAAAATAAGCTCATCGAGCATGGTATGACAAACTGTCTTCATTCCTACTTAAATCATTTTACTAAAGGAATCTGTTTGACCTGACCTTTTGTTTACAGCGGAGTGTTCACGGGGGAGACATTTTACTTTTTAAGTATATTTCGATGACATTATTTTTGGGTCTACAAATCCTGATTTTTCAAAACGATTTGCAAATCTTATGAAAAATAATTTTGAAATGTCAATGATGGGTGAACTAAAGTTTTTTCTAGGACTTCAAGTTTATCAATCACCTCGTGGCATATTCATTAGTCAGTCACAATATATAATAGAGATTTTAGAGAAACATGGTATGAATGAATGTGTCTCCATGAGCACCTCTATGGCCACTCTAAAAATTAATAGAGGGTGCTCATGGAGACACATTCATTTCATACCAATTTCTCTAAAATCTCTATTATATAGTGTGACTGACATGAATATGCCACGAGGTATAGATAAACTTGAAGTCCAAGAAAAAACTTTAGTTCACCCATCATTGACATTTCAAAATTACTTTTCATAAGATTTGCAAATCCTTTTGAAAAAATAAAGATTTGTAGACCCAAAAATAATGTCATCGAAATATACTTTAAAAGTAAATTTCTCCCTGCCGAGACATCGTGTAAACAAAGTCAGGTAACAATACCTTAGTAAATGATGTTCAAGAGGAATGAAACAGTTTGTCATACCATGCTCGAGGAGCTTTATTTAAGGCCGTAAAAGCTTTTTTTCACCTGTAAACAAGTGATCTGAAAAGTCTGATCGATAAATCCCAACAGGTTGGCAACATGACACTTCCTCTTCAATGGACCATTAAGCAAAAAGCCTGTTTTCACAACCATTTGAAAGATATAATATTTTCGTGTGTAACAAAACAATGAACTACGAACGGCTTCAAAACGAGCACCCAGACAAAAATTCTCAAAATCAATGCCTACTTCTGCATGTATACCTTTGTAACGAGACTAGATTTTGTTTCGAATGACCAATAATTCTGCATCATCTTTTATTCTTCCATAGCCATTTGACAGCAATTATATTTTTTCCGTCTGGTTGAGGAACTAATTCCCAAACATCAAGTCTTTTAAATTGATGCAGCTCATCTTGCATTGATTCTATCCAACTATGATCAGACATAACTTCATTGATATTCTTTGTCACATTGATGCTGACGGTTAAAGCATACATACAAACTTCATGATCAGTTTTAATCCTGTTTCGAGTCATCAAAGGTTTGGATGGGTCACCAATTACTTGTTTTAACGAATGTGCTTTTATCCAAATGTATGTTGAGGGTTGTACTTGGTGGAACTCATGCATATTTGATGGATCTAAAGCTGTTGATGATTCGACTTTAGACAAATCTGGAGCATCATATGGAGGTAACCAATGAATGCCATCAAGTTTTTTGCTGAGTCTTCTTGATAAATTCAATCACCTCGCTTAAGGAGATTAGGAGCTGTTGTTTCATCGGATGAAGATACAATGGAGGAGCCTCGTGTTCTTCAATATTAATTGAGATGTTGAAGGCGAGTCTTCATTATTATGATCTTGCTATGCAGCGGAATGGATAGGCATGTCAGAAGACTTCTTCTTAAAATATTCGTCATACATTGCTTCAAACAAATCATCCAAATCTTCTTTAGACAGAGTATTCATGGAATCTATTGATGAATCATCAATAAACCGTTAAAACACTGGTTCTGAACTGTCATGTTCAAAAGCCATAGTTGTGCTCGTTAAACTTAACATGGATGGTTTCCATAATCTTTTTGGTACGATGATTATAAATTCGAAACCTTCTAGATGTTTCTTAATATCCAATAAAGATACCAATGTCTTCTTTTAGTTTCATCTTTCCAAGATCATCTCGATCATTTGTTGGATAACACAAGGAACCAAACACATTAAAATACTCCACATTTGGTTTTCTACCGCGAAGAAGTTCATATGGAGTTTTGTTGTGCCTTTTATGAATTATTGATCGATTTTGGGTAAAGCAAGCAGTAGAAACAGCCTCGGCCCAAAGAAATTCCGGTAATCATAAAAAGATAAGCATTGTGCGAGCAGCCTCGACGAGAGTACGATTGCGTCCTTCAACAACGCCATTTTGTGAGGCGTCGAGCAGTTGAAAATTGATTGCATAATGCCTAACCTTTAATACCGACTGTAAGAGTTGCATTTGAATTCAATACCATTTGTCGTTCAATCTTGTGAATTTTTACGTCGTAATTCACTGAAATTTGAGCAATGAAATCTTTATTATCTTTGGGGTTTCATCTCATTAATGAATAAAATTATACCCATTGGAAACGAGAATATCTCCAACGATCACAAGAACATACTCTTTCCATTGATCTGTAAGCCACCCTCAATTTGTCCCATAGATCCATAGGGAGCAATTCCAAGTTGGAATGAGAACTTGAAACCAATTTAGGTGGATGAGAAGCTTTCTTGCTCTTTCCCCGCTCACATGTAGAACAAAGGTGATCTTTTCCTTATTTGAATTTCGGAAGACCATCAACTAGGTTGTGTTTGGTAAGATCGTTTATGGTACCAAAATTTAGATGTGAGAGTCTACGGTGCCATAACCATGACTTTGTCAAAGTAGCTTTAGACATAAGACAAACAGGTGAAGAAGTAGCCATATCAAGAATTGAGATAGTGTATAAATTGTATTCACGAGCTCCTGTAAGCAGATAATCTCCTTCTAATTCATACATATCATGTTGTTGAGCGAAAAGAAACTTCCAAATCACCATCATAGAATTGTCCAACACTGAAGAGATTATGTCCTAAACCTTTAACATAATATACATGACAAATCGTGATATGGCCTTATACCTAATCGCTATAGCATGTGATTGCTGCAAAATGATCATTCCTAAAGCGGACGGTGCCTATGAATTTCTCAATGAAATTTTTTAGCAGTGAACGATCACTCATCATATGCTTTGAACAACCACTATCAACAATCCACATAACGATTTGAACCACTTGCAACACATGAAGATACTACACATAGACAAGTGGAAAATTTGACTACCAATTTTTAACAGAAACCGATGGTTTAAAAGTAGATATACCATTATTAACATTCAGAGACGTTTTTCACAGTACCAAACCAACATTTGGTTGTATTTTCGGAATCCACTTTTAACCACATTCACTAGCCTTTAATTTTGTTCTTCATGTATTTGATAAGTGAATTATCTCGCATAGTAAAAGCACTAGAGACCTTATTTTTGTCACTGAAGGGGGTACCTACAACAATCGTAGCTTTGGAAACTACGTGAGTAGTATCTAAGGACATAGATTGAACGGTCCTAACAGAAAACCTAGTTTTAGAAACTACTAGAGTATAGTCTTTAAACCTAGATTTTACTGAATCTAGGAGTAGTGAATAAGGCTCTCCTAACTTTCGAACGCACATTCAATTTATATTTTGCAAGACAATTATCATGACACGGGATAAGCACATTCTTAGCACAAGAAACACACAATACATTCTTTGCTATAAGAGCGTTTTTGATTTCATCATTAGTTACAATCTTATTTAATGCAACATTCTGAGATGCAACATCTGGTTTTATATTTATCCTATCAGAAACTTCTACTGTCTTCGATGAATTCTTAGTGTTTGAAACGACACTATTCTTCAACGATGAATCCCTATTCGATGATCTTCTAACACTAGAGGTAGCACTAAGTCCTGTAGAAGATAAAACAATCTTAGCTTTATTTGTATTTATGAGTTGGCTCGTTCCAATTTTGTACATTCCTGGTGCAATAACATTTTCGTTTGTTCCAACAGCTTGTTGTTTATTAGGTAAAGTCTGTAAAGTGACTATTTTTGACAAAACATGTTTCTTTTCTATTTTAGGAGCAACAATTTTCTTTTGAAAAACTTGTTTATTCAATGGTGTAACACAAAGAAGATTTTTGGAAACATGAGCTTTGTCAAACTTAGTATTCACAGACTTACCTTTTTCAACATTTTTTAGATTAGCTTTCAACTCAGATATTTGCATCAAAAGATCTTGATTTTGAGCATGAACATCCGCATAAGCATATGTCTTTTGTTTAACACTCTCAATCAACTCATTAATTTCCCCTTGAGTTTGAGCACGTGTCTTTTTGATTGAATCAAAAAGTTTTTGATATTTGTTTTGACGTTATCTCGTTCTTTTATCAAAGATTGAACTTTAAATTCCAAAGACACATTCTCACTCTCAAGCTTTTCCAGTTTTGATATCCAAGAGGTTTCACAAACGTTTTTTTAAAGAAGATCCACATTTTTGTTTTTTTTTTCATGTTGCAACTGTAATTCAAAATCAAGTCTTTGTATTTTGAAAACTTAGGAACATCAATTTCAAGAATATTTTAAACGTTTTTGCATACCCCCTTGTATTCAATGGATTCCCTTTAAAACTTCTCATCTCATCTTGTATGATTGTATCTACACAATCATGACTCAACATCCACACAACTAATTCGATTTCATGCATGAAGTGTTTCTTCTAAGAGTGATCTGTCAAGTTTAATTTGTTTTCATTACTCACTAAGATCACCTTTTGTTGATTTAAAAAAATCATTCATTTCTTTTATATCTCTTAAAAATTGTTTTTGAAAGACTTCCTAACTTAAACTGCATCTCTTGAAGAATTGGTTTAAGTTGCTGTTGACAAAAGTCATTTAACCGTATTTCTTTTGGAGAGGTATAGAAAATGCTTTCCCGTTTAGAAGTCGTCTCCAACAACTCAAACAATTTTTGAAAATCATTTTCCATTTGATTCAAATCCACTAATATTGGATTTGCACTAGGCATTGATTTGTTAGTGGGTTTTGTCTCAGAAGAAGAATACGGTTGAACTTTTGAGTAAAGGATATTTTTAGTAGATATAAAAATGATGGAAAAATACTTTTGTTCATCTGAAAGTTCTTTTTTGTGGAACTAAATCATCATAAAGAGCATTTAACTTGTTGTAATTAATTGTACACACATTTTGTTTTTTTTAAATAGCAACTGGATCTTTCATCTTGTTTTTCATTTTTATTTGACTCTGGTAGCAACCTTAAGAATGTTCTCAGTATCATTTAAATTACATAGAATTTTTGAATCATCCAAGCAAGAATCATCACATAATTTTTGATTTTTGAGAATTGCTTTCTTGAGAGTAATTGATTTGCATACCATCAAACCATGTTTTAATTGTGAATCATAAAATAACATTGGTTTTGCCAAGCAATATAACATTTCTTTAAAGAATACTAGTTTTTAACACAGTGACCACATTCTTTTTAACATTTTTCTCGAATCTAGAACTGTGGTCATTTATTTATCTTCGTTTTTTCCACTCATTTTGCTTCAATGGATTGTCTAAGTCTTTTAAAGGGTCCAAATATCTGTGCCTTTTAAATAATACAACATTCAAATTAATTATCACGTTTTTTTAGATCCGAATGAGTCTTGATCATGATAAATTGAGACTGAGACCTTATTCAAATCGTTTGCTTTTCTATCAGCCTCAATATATTCGTTAAAATATTGGTGTTTTTTCCCCCCCTTTGGTCCACTTCAAAAACCCAAAGCCTTTTCTTTATACAACTCAAGCTGTTTGGTCAACATTATGTTTTGTTGTTGAATCTTTTTAGCAATAATTTGTTGTTTCTCAGCTCTCTTGTATGCATTTCTAACTAATTGCTCTAATTTATATGATTGTTAAGCATTGCTATCATCTTCAACATTAATATTATTAACCCCATCATTTGGTTCATCAAATTAATATGATATCAATTTAGATCATCATCATTTGTTGTTGTGAATAATTTTAGGTTGCATCGGATAGTTTTTTTATTTCTTTTCTAAGATTAATCTTATAGCAAACAATGGATTTACATAACTAGTGGGTAGAGTTTGTACCTCACTAAGAAATGCAGAATCATAGCTTGGCCTAATATCAGAATCAATGTTTGCTCATTGAATCCTAGCCATCAAGCATATGTTTGCACTTAATTCCTCAATTTCTTCTAATCGTGATGCATGCAAAATAGAAAATTCATTTTTGTTTCGTCGTGAGAATTACTACCCTGCATCATCCTATTTTGCTAGCAACATTTGTTCCATAAAGTACTTTGAATCATGACTCTTGCTTTGTACGAATTACTAGAGCTACTTGACCCTTTCTCACTACAGTTTGTAACACTAAACATTTGCAAGCAGTTCCATGAAGATGAGGTTTGAAGAGTTTCTCTGTATGATCCAGCATCATTCAGAACATTATTACCCTCAAGACTTCCTCTTGAAACATGTGAACGTCTTGATTCCAGCCATCATTACCAAAAATCCAGCTTCGAATGTTTTACACTGTCACCTGAACAATTGCTTGATTCTGTGTTGGAGGAAGTACGAATACTATAATTTGATGGATTAGAGAAGTTCAAGTTAATGGCACGAGCAAGCCAAACATTGCAATAAAGAGTAGGAACATCAGAGTGTTTAGAACAACAACCCTTGAAAGTCAACATCATAATCAACCACGAGAAGAGGGGTATGTTTGACATAGTAAGGTATTGTAGTTCTAGAAGAGGAACCTGTATGTGCCACCAACATAAGAGGATCATGTGATTTCTCTAACTTCTTTGCTCATGATGCATTTACCAGTTTTTTAAATTGTTGTAGGTAACCAAATAAATCATCATAAAAATCCCAGTCAATCTTTTTACAAGACAAACTAGTGTGACGTACTTCCATCCATTCAGATGTAAGGCACTTTAGGAACTTTGTGTTAATGGTAACTTTCAGAAATATGATGCCATTCCTTTCTAGACCATTCATTAACTAAGAAAAACGATTGTATTCTAATACCAGTGCTTCTCCAGGTTTAGCAATAAATTAATCAAACTCATTATTAAAACGTGTTTCCCTGTCAACTTTGTTTTGTACAGTTCTTCTTATTAAACGTTCAACATGTTGCCACATGGCTTTTTCAGTAGTGCAAGCTTCCATAGAGTTTGAATTATTTAAGCTCAAGATTGGTTAGATCTTTATATCTAGGATCATGAATAACAATGATTAATAAATTTGCAAAGCGGAATAATAACACAAAATCAAAGTTACTCTAACAAAGTTTTCATCATTATCTTCACTATGATTAGGGGGGGGGGGGGGGGGGGGGGGGGGGGGGGGGGGGTAACATGAATACTAGAAGCCCCAATGCTACTTGATTAATGGTAATACGGTTATCTAAACAATAACAAGAATCATAGATCCTTGAGGCATAAACCAACCAAACCTAGCGTCTCCTTAAGGACTTTAACGCCTAAAAACACACACATACACACTTTTCGGTGTTTACAACTTGACCACACAGAAAACTATACCACCTATATCTCTTTATATAATAGAGATATTAGGTTTACAAAAGATAAGTATTAGGAAACAAATAAATCTTCCTAACTTTTATAATTATCTCTTAGAAATCTTTTGTAATCTTCCATCATTTGAAGAATTCCTCCTTTGTCTTTTAAGTCCTTCATCTTTCATATGTTTTGTCTTATCAACTCAAATATAATTCCCAACAATAGAGATTAGAATCAAGTTCATTGCTTCAATCTCAGCTTTATAGTATTTCAAATCATCTCCTCTTAAATCCTCTTCTTTTTGCAACCTTGGTGCTTCTGTTTTAGAAGGAGTAAAAATTCTAAACTCATATGGACCTTCATCAATTGCCTTGTTAAGACACTTTCTAGTTTCTCTCTTTCGATTAAGGTATCTTTAAAAATGACTTGCCCATGGTATGTAGCTACCTCTCTCAAGCATTGGAGGTCTAGTCTCAGAACCGGCATCAGCAAGAGATTATTGATGTACATTAGACGTCGACATTTCTTGTGATTCAAAACTTGGATCTTTGTAGACGAAAAAGATTTCTATTTGTGATCAACCAAAAACTTCAATACTTGTCTAGTATAACACGTGTTTTCAAAACCGTTTTCCAAGTTTAGTAACACTATTCTCGATCAAAACTAAACTCAGTAAGGCAGATCTCGAACAGAACTAAACTCGATACGTCAGATCTCGGATATAACTAAATATCAAACTCGGAACTCTTCTCGGATAAAACTAAACTCGGTAAACTTGGTAAGTTCAAATTCGGAATTTTACTTATTATTGATATTCACACTTTTTGAAAAACTGTTTCAATCAAAAATTGATACAATAACACGATAAAATCGTAATATGATCAAATTTGATGAAACTCGATTTCGTCTTTGATATTTCCAAAAATGATATACACAAACTCGATACAACCGAGAATGTGTATTTTACACTTTATATTTTTAAAAAATGACCACACTTTCGATAAAACCAAAAATGAAAATCCCTTTTACAATTCCCAAATTCGTGTTTGAGTTTAAAAAGTAAACCTTTATCCCAAACTCGATAAAACCAAATTTGAGACAACCGTAACAAGTTTCCGAATTTGTGTTTTCCTAACATAATTCTCGATATAGACCAAGAACTTGTGTATCTATTACAACCCTTAATATGATTTTCGAGAATTAAACAACGTCCTTAAGACAAAATTTTTAGATCTAAAACCAAAAATTGTTTAAATAAACCATCTCGTACAATCCGGAGTTTTACACTAATTTACTAAAATACGTTTCTCGATGAAATCGAGACCACGTATTACTATTACAACTCGATCTAATCACAATTTACTACCGAAAATGAATAAACGATGCTTAATTCCTACAAATCCACAAATGTAACTTTTGAATTTGATGAAACAAATCAAACACTTCCGAATTTGCTCAATCTTGACCAAAACAAGCACATATAATCCATTCTTGATGTCAAAACTAAATGAAATAGTGAAACGTGATGTCGAAAGTAACTCGCGGGAATGTTATGGGGAGGGGGGGGGAGGTGGGGGGTGGGGTGGGGTGGGGGTGGGGGGGGGGGGGGGAGGGTGGGGGGGGGGGGGGGGGGGGGGGGGGGGGTGGGGGGTGCCGGGGGGGGGGGGGGGGGGTGAGGTTAAAAGTCCTCTTGGATGTTATTTGAGTTACAGCTGCTTATGTTTATGTTAATGCTGCTCAGATGAATATAAGTACTGCTAGTAAAAATATATTAAGTGTTTACTACTACTAGTACAAAGTTACTACTGCTAGTGAAAATATGCTAAGTGTTTACTACTGCTACTACAAAGTTACTACTACTAGTGAATATTAGTTTGCTCAAGGTTAAGACTGCTCAGAGATAAGTTATTGCTGCCGAGGTTAATAAGTTAGTACTGTTTGTTGTTAGTACTGCTTAATATGTATGTAATTAATTTTTTTTGTTTATAGAAAAGATTATGGATACTTAGGAAAGTATTGTAAGTCAACTAGGGCTCCTTGGTGTATAAAAGGAGGTCCTAGGGCATAAAGTTTGATATCTTATCTTTTATCAATCTTTTGAAGTCTTAGACGTATATTATATAGCTTCAAGGTCTTTGTAACCCTAATACTTTGAGAGTATTCGAATTATTATCATTAATAATATCGAAGCTTTTTTGTTGAATTTTATGTTCATTGAATTACTGTTTCATTTATAATTCTTCTTAATATTAAAGATTAGATTCCGCATAATCTTTAATACATTCAAACACAGTTTCTACTATAGTTGTGTTAGATTTATCTAATATAACTAAACCTTAAACAAGCTTAAGGAATTCGATCTATTGAAGTGGGATCAACAGAGAAGCTCAAATAACGTCCAAAATCATCAAAATCTTCCTAAATTGAATCACGTGAAACTTGGACATGATCTCGATCACAAATACAAAGACCCCTCTTAATATCTAATATAGCGACTGATACAACTTGTAGGTCATGTTCGCTTAAATCACACGATATAGAACGATATAGAATATAGAGAATCAAGAGAGGGAGGCAAGTTTTCACAATTTTCCAAATTTTATAACAAAAGAGAAAAAGGGAGGGAAAAGTTGTTACAAGCCATCAACCACCTAATGAAGATTAGGTGGCTATTTATAGGAGAGGGAGAATGCTTTCCTTCATTCCTTTATTTTCCTAATTTTGCTAATTAGTCCCTAGTCTTTGGCAAATATGCTATTGTTCACTTTTAGCATATTAAACCTTATTACAAACTACTTTCTACTAAGTAAAATAAAGACTAAAAATGAGCAATAAATAAAACCACTTAAAGTATCATAATCGACACTTTTATGATCCTAACAGAACCTACAACTGATCGGGTACACTGCCCGATAGTGTTAGTTAATAGGTAAAATTAGTAAAATATAAATAATAAAACTTGATAACAAATATTACCTATACTAAATGACACATCAACGCTGTCACAAAAAAGAAAAAAAAAAGGGGAAAAAAAAAGGGGGGGGGGGGGGGGGGGGGGGGGGGGGGGGGGGGGGGGGGGGGGGGGAAAAATAGTTAAAAGTAATTAAAATTTATATCTAGTTTTGTGAAGCTTCTACAACACATTATGAACTCTTGATATCAAATTCCGTGTAAAGTTGAAATCTTGTCCGTTTCTTCCTAAATTAAGTCCAAATCACGTGTATTTTCTCCAAATGTCATCCAAATGCTAAAAACAAAAAAAGAAATGATTAAGCATGTATTTTGGGCATATTTACATGATTTAGGGGGTTAAATGGCCTAAAAAAGTGTATAAAATGACACCTCATCAAATACACCTACACTTGGAATTTGCTTGTCCTCAAGCAAATGAGCTTTTCTACCTAGTTAATAGCAATATCGAGGGCATTTAACCTACTAAGTAAAGATAATGTATGGCTAACCAATTAGACCTCGAATTAAAAGTACAGGAAATAATACACTAGCACCTCACATAAAGTGTTTGGATTCACTATTTCTCTCTGGGTGAATAATGAATTATAACAATAAATTTAACATAAGAAATTAAAATAAAAACTCACTAATGTCATAGTATATAAATTACCATAGGCTTGATAAACGATCAAGCCTCCACCGCTTTGGCATAAACACCTAGGAATTACTATCAAAGAGGTCTTTAAAGGGTTGTAACATATAGGTGTAGGCTAAAGGAAACATGATTGGGGATATTTGGGAGAATTTTAACTGGTGGCAAGTAAATCATTCACAATAATACACGTATAAGGCGTTGCTTAGCCAAAACTCGACCACACTAGGACAAATATACAAAACTCTACAACGAACTCTTTCTTTTTCTTTTCTTGACACTATCTTGACATAAACATAAGCAAAATGGCAGCCCGTACATTTTTTTCACTTCTTTTTTCACTTTTTTTTATTTTCTTTTTTTTCTCTTTTTTTTTCTTTTCATTTTTTTATTTTTTCGTAAACTTTTGCCGTGCCATTTGCTTAAATATAAATAAACATAAACATGACACGAGGTTTATAGATGCACCTCTACACTTGAGTTTTTGATACTCAGTATAATAATACTAACTAATGACCCGGATTATAAGGATTTAAAAACATAGAATATAATAAGCACATATAGGGGTAATAATTTGACTTCTTCCCCATTTCTTCATAAAATAAAAACTACCATAAATTTTAATCATCCCAAAACTATACACACTAATAAAAGACTTGACTTAGCAACCATGTAATCAAGTAAACAATTAACTAGGGTTTAACAAATGTGATAACAATAATGTACTAAAAATGAGTACATACAAGGAAGGCTAAGGCGATTTGGGTGTAACATTTAGTGGGGTGTAAACAATGCTCTTCATTCAAATCTAAATTTCACTAAAAATTTACAAGACCCGTGAAAAGGTAGCTTGGAGGGGGGTTTATTCTAAGGTATCCTTGCACAAAAACTGAGTGCAAAGAAAGGGTTTTGAGATAGTTATATGACCAAGGAGATCATCATAACTTTAACAAATACATGCTAAAAATAAGCGTTTATCCTAATGCCTCTTATCACATAGCAAATTTTAATCACACGAATGTGATCTCACAAGCAGTCTCGGGATGCATCACTAAAACAAGTTCTAGGATTTATAAAACTACTGGTACACTCTCATATTCCTAACCGATACCAATGCTCCAGAAAAGGCAACAAAACCACACATGCTCGTGTTAATACAAATAATCGTGCAAAATGAATATTTATATTTAATGATCATCATGTGTTGATAATAACAAATATAATGTCATACTACGTAAAAGTTTACGTAAATAAGTTATTTAGTCGAAAGTTTACTTGACACCGACAAATCACTTAAGGTATGAATATGGCATTATTAAACATAGTTAACGATCAAAGAAAAATATTATCATTTGCATAAACCTTTTCAAACCAAATGATTTATGTTAACACATGATTAATTATAAGCTAGTTATGTTAATCATGTAAGACAAAATAAGATTAACCATAAGTGGAAACAATCTTTCCAAATCTTTCCAAATCTTCCCAAATCTAGAAAATCTTTCCTTATTAGTGATAAGAAATATTTTCTTCTAGAAGAATTTATTAAACTAGTTTTAATAAGTACAAAACAATATTTTGTATAGATTTGGGGTTAATCACAAAATGATAAATATTGTCCCAGCTCCACCCACGGATCCACCAAAAGCACTGGACGGATTCAGGAGATGGTGGATCAGTGAGTCGCACGTTTTGTTTCCCTGGGACAGATTTGAATTTCAAAAGGTTGCCTATAAATACCAACCTCATTCATTCATTTTAAACAACTCTTGACAAATATTTTTCTTATACATATTTTATCTTTTGTATATTCTTTGATCATTATACTTGTTACATAATCCATTACAAGTGATCAACTCATTCCACTCTTTAGTGAAGAACACTCAAGAAGGCGTCAAGCTTTAAGTTTTAATAGTTTAGTTGTGTCATCACATTTGTAATAATCATTCATCTTGTATATCTTGTGTTGTGTGTTTTGTGTATTATATGTGTATGATAGGTTAGTATTTAGGCCTCAAAATACATAGTATGTTAGATTGGTTCTATTTCGAAGTAGAACTCGGTATTTATCTTAGTACCAAAAAAAGTGTAAGCGACGTGTACGGTTTTCCTCGCCTAAAGGGAGCTTGTTGACATAGTGAATATAACTCTCAAGTTGGGTACTTCGGGAGTGGAGTAGGGCGAAGAGGAGCTTCGTAGCCGAACCACTATAAATCATTGTGTCATCGGTTTATCTTTCTTATCTTTACTTGTTATATTTCGTAGATTGTTTATTTACTTATTGCATCGTTATCATATACACTTGTGTATATCTCTTGAATTCACATAAGTCGACAATCTAAGTTTTAAATTTAAAACGGTAAAAACTATTCAATCTCCCTTCTAGTTTCTACACACACCATCACCAAAATCTAATGTTTTAAAAACCGGATATCTAATCGACCCAGTCAAGTTACCGGGTTACCTGTTCCACCACCGAGTTAACCCAAAAGGTGCCGCTTTAGATTTGGGTTTTTTTTTGTTTTCTCATATTGCTTAAGCACTTTTGTGGTTTTCATTCATAGAATCTGCCTATATGGTGTGCATCTTGGGGTAATGAAATGTATTTAATTTTTTTTATTGTTAGTAAATTTCAATATCTGAATGTTAATTGAAAATGGGTTTAACTTCTTCAATCTTAATTTATAGTTTTGAGTTTATAAAGGTTAAATTTTGTTTGTTAATTTTTTTTATGTTACTTGGATTGTGTTATGATGTTGGTATTTGATTTTTGTTAAGAAAAGGTGTTTACTTTATTTGTTTTGTGAGTGATTAGGATACTGTAAAGAAAGACGAAGGGCTGTCTTCATCGAATGGGATACCGTTAATACTCGCGAGGGTGATTTGATGGTGCGCGTCTTTGAAGCTTCGTTTTTCGTAAAGGTAAGTTTTATATTTTTTGAATGGTTTTTTTTGTCTGTGTTATGAACTTTTTATTGATGTTAGAAGTGTAATTTTAGGATCAAATGGATGTGGGTTCATTTAGCATGATAGTTATGTTTGGGTTTGGGTTTTTTTTGTTTTTGAGAATTTTGTTAAATGAGAATCTTTTCCGTAGGATTGGTTTTGATTGTGTTTGATGGTGTTTGCAGATATTTTCAAATTAGTATAAGTTGTAAAGGAAAAAGCTACTGACGGTACATAAATAGGTGATATATATTATTTGGTTTCGAAGTGGTGAATTTGATCCAGGTTTCCTTTGGTTAATTTGATTCAGGCCTGCTTAGGTTAATTTTATTCAGGCCACCATAGATAGCAATATACAACTGCCGACTTAGGTTAATTTGATTTAGGCTTGTTAATATTGCTTTATAAGTTAACTATTTTGTTAGTTTGGTTTGCTGAAATGAAACTAAATCAGTCATTTATTAGATGGTAAAAAAGAACAATGATAAACACTTGACTTCTTTACTTATGTAGTCACCAATTATATTTTTTGTTGTTGCAGACTTGCAGTTGCTACCGGATACGGGTGAGAGTTCAAAAAATAGCTTGATGGAATGTTCAAGGTATGCACTTATATATGTATGGTTGAAACATTACAGCTGGTAATCAAAAGTTCTCACTCTATTTATATTATATAGACATTTTGAAGTAAGCACTTATTAAACCATTGTGTATCGTCTATGTCATGAGCAATGGCGAAATGGAAGGAATAGCAAAGGCTTAAAAATTAGGTTTATAAATAGAAAGGAAAAGAACACAGACATGAAATTCTGCAAATTAGGAAAATACATAATATACAAAGCTTACTTAAAAACCAGATTTAATGCTAAATGCAATATCATGTTCAGATAGTATAAGAATTCAACTTGAACACCTCCCTATTTTTTGTAATTCTGCTGAAAGTTTGAACCGAAACTATATTAGGTTGTTAGATACTTAAGTCTAAGGTTATTGAAAGGAATCATGAACCTATGTTTATAAATGCCATTTGTAAATCATTAGTTTTTTCATTATAACTACCTAAAAATGTAAATTCTGATAGCATTAGTTTAAACTACACATAATTACCTTAAGATTAAGCTCCTTCACAATATATGGTGTGTAGAAATTATTTCTTTGACCAAGTCCATATGTTTTTTGGTGATACTGGAAATAGGATTTAGCTGGAAAAGAATGTTGTTTGGACAGTTTTATATGCATATAGGATCCAAGAAGACGTGGTATAGTGTGCCAAGAGATGTTGATGCGGAGTCTGATGTTTATGGTAGCAGCAGCAGCAAAAGCATTCCCCTTCCAAGTAATTAAATCCATTTCCAAACAAACATGTATGCATATTTATAAGCCAGAAATTAAGCTCTTTGTTTCTGTTACAGTAACAAGGGATTTAAGAGTTTTTCTAGATTATGGCTTATTATTAGCTTATTACTAGATGAAAATTAAAAACAAAAGAAGCTACTTGATGCCTGTAATGTGTACTAAGATTATCTAAAAAGAAATAAGCTAAGAGTAACAAGAATTACACGAAACTTTCTAATGAAAAGTGCAAGTTTTAGCTTATCACTGAGATTAAGCTTTTTCTAATAAGCTAATCAGCTAATTTCTAAATCTTGGAAGCTGAGTTTTTGAAAATAAGCTAACCTATTGATATGTATCTAACCTAGATAAAAGGTTTTTATCAATTACATCTAGAAATGAAAATCCTAAAAGTATATAAGCTAAACTTCAATTCTGCTGCTATATTACTTTTGTAAGGAAAATTAAACTAAACTAAAAACTTTAAAATGAAACTTAAGTGATGAAATTTGTAAAACTCATGGACTACTAATAATGTGCTTAATCCTACTTTCTAACTTCTAATTATAGATGCTTAAAGGACACTAGAAAAATGTATAGAAACTACAGTCAGTAACTGTTTTTTTGCTGATGTGATCGACCAAATACCTAATGCAGGCTAAACTTTGAGGTTAACACTCTTTAAACCTACTACCTAAGTTTAACTAAACCTGAATTAAACAAATTTGAACTAAAGAATGCTTTTAAAACTCTTAATAATAAAACTAATTACACTAAAACTGTCCTGGTGTAGGACTTATGATATTTGCTTAATTGTATATGTAAATTACCCAGGATTTTGCCAAATAAAAGCCATAAAAATGCCAAAAGAATAGAAAAAGTGTGCTTTTGTGTCTAATTGTGCAGGAAAGGATATAAAGGACAAAATAAAGCAAAAACGATCAAAAACCGACAAGGAACGAAAGAGACAAGAACAAGTGTGAAGAAACAACGCCATAAATTTTGGAAGTTTGAAGTTTCAAGGTCTAAAGTTGCAAAAGTGGAAAGATGTTTATTAATGAAGAAAAGGGAAATATTAAACACAAGGGCCTAAAGTGTCAACTTGAAACTTCTTTTTACACTAGAAAAAGACGGGGTGAAAGAAAGGGACCAAAAGTCCTGACACCTCATCATCCTCATCCAACGGCTAGGAATTGTCTAAGATTGATCAACGGCCACGATTTAATGGAAGTTTCAAGAAACTCTCCCTCCTCTTCTTCATTCCTCTATAAATAGCAGCTTAGGACTCACTTTTTGTGTTGTTGTTTTTTGTTTCAAAATTTTACTTTGTAATTTCCCGTTTTTAAGCAATTTTATTTTCAAGCTTTCTCAATAGCTTTAAACTCTTGTACTATCATTCTAAAACTTGTACTCCAATCATTTCAGTAATCTCATTCAGTCTACAAGTTTTTTGTGTTCTTTGATTTCAATTTGAAGTCGAATTTAGCAAATAAGCTCTTAATAAGCTAGTTTGAGCTTATTACTTCTCATAAGCTCAATTTTAGTCGAACTCTGTTTCTTAAGCATTCATTTACTAATTGTTACTCATTTACATCTACATCATGATTACTTGAGAAGTTTTGTGTTCAAATTGGAAGCAAAAGGAGAAATAAGCTAAAATTTAGCTTATTGAGGTCTAGAGGCAAGGTGCCATTAGGATTAAGCTGTTTGAGGTCATTCACTCTACAAGAGTGGCCTCTTGTCCTGAGACTCCAAAAATCAGGTTTCACTTCTTTAGTTTCAATTAAGCACTTTAGCTTATTAAAAATTGCTTGTTCCTATGGTTTTTAATGTCAATTCTTGTTTCATTAAGCTTAGTTAGGTTATTAATGTGTTAGTTATAAGCTGTCTTAGTTTAAAAGCTCATTTAGATTCCATACTTTAATTTCTGTCACTAGTAGTAACATAAGCTTAGTAGAGAAACTGGCTTATTTTTCCTAATAAGCTAGCTCTTTTACTGCTTAAATAGCTTAATTAGGACAAATCTAGTAGAAGTGGATAAAAGGATTTAGATGTTTTAGCTTTTAAAACAGAATTAAGCTTACTTTAGGTTTGGACAGTCACTTAAAGGAGTGTTTGGTAAAAGCTTACTTTGACTCCTAAAGTCAACCATACTTTGTCAAAACCTTTCATCTAGTTGAGTTAGGTTAAGTAACAAAGAATTAAGCTGGTTTTAAAAGTTAGATATTTGAATTCCAAAGTTTAGAGTTTAAAAACTCTTCACCAGCACCAGGGCAAATTTTAGCTATAAGAGGTGTAGATTTTAGGACTTTAAAAGCATTTTAAAGTTCAAGGTTGTGCTGTGCTCACTTAGTATCCTTTAGTGAAGTAGTAGCTCTTAAAGTTTAGCTTGTATAGAATCATAATGCCATTTGCATCAGCATTGCATTTCATATCAGCATAGGTTTTGCCCATTTTCACTTTTAGTTTCTCATTTCCTTGTGAAGTTTTAGAAATCCTTTTACCTAAGTAGAATTTAGATTGCTAGAGTAGCTTATTTCCAAAATCTCAGCATTTAAAGTTCAAAAATAAGCATTTTAGTTTACTTTAAAAAAGCTCAAAAACAGTTAATAAAAACTTAGCACTTTTCATCTTAATTTTCTTTCTAAGTTTTGTTAACTCTAGGTTAATTTTAGTTTAAATCCTTTTTATACACATCTTAAGCTACTATAAACATCTTTTAGTTTCAACTTTCATCCAGTAATAAGCTCTAAATAAGCCAAAAGCCAAAAAGCTTGTCAAAGTGCTAGTTACTGTGACAGAGATCAAGTGGCTTATTTTCTAGCTTATTCCTTTGTTAAAAGTTAGAAGTCCTTTCATTAAAGTTGTAGAGAATAAGCTGTTTAACAACTTTGTAGTTTTAAGTTTTTGCTAAAAACCACTTTTTCAATAAGCAAGATAAGCTGAAATCGCAGGGTCTGTTTTGTACTTTTCTTAAACTTCAAGGTTACCCGTTTCTATTGTAGTGTAAATTTACTAAAGTTTGCCCGCCTACCTTGTTGTTTCATTTCTTTCACTTTATACCCTGTTTTTCTTAGTATAAATAAAATAGTTTAATATTTTAGAAAATAGTTTTATAAAATTAGGGTTTGGTTTTAATAAATAAAATTAGAGCTCAATTAGATCATAAAAATTGGGGCTTTTTGTGTCTTTAAATTTCTGCACCTTTGAAGTTTATAAAAATCATTTTTCTATATTTTTCTCATTAAAGTTGTATTTTCTAGAAATTTAAATAGATTTTAGCTAATTCCTTTTTCTTATAAAAATCATAAAAAATAGAAAAATAGTTGAAAAATTAAAATTCTTTTTGCATTAATTTTTATTTTAAATCTAGTATTTTTGAAAAATATAAGAAAAATTTTAGTGTTAATTTTTAGAAAAAGTTTATTTTTGTTAATTCATTAAACTTTAGAAATTCATAAAAAATTCAAAATTACATAAAAAATTCTAATTCTTTTTCCTAAAATTTTCATTTTAAATTTGTGATTTTTAGGTATAAAATTTGTCAAAAGTCGTGCTTTAGATTTTAAATTTCAATTTTAGCTCGCGTTTTAACGTTTTGTGCATTTAAATTTCGTGCTAGTTAATTGTTTTTCAATTCATGCTATTATATTTTGTAGTGTAATCAACAATTCAAAAATCCTTTATCTTGGTTGAGAAGTATTTTGGAAAGAATTCTTACGGGATTAATACTATACGTATATTGAATTTGTTTTTCTACAAACCAAATTTTGGCGCCGTTGCCGGGGAAGTCGTGAACGATTGTTGAAGAGTATTCGTTGAAGTAGAGTTTCGAAGATCCTTCCTTTGGAAGTTATTTTGCTATTATTCTATAAATAATATTAAAAAGTTCATTAATTCGATTCCTATCGACTTAAGTAAAAATATAATAAAACATTTGGATACTAGCTATCATCTTAAAACCATTCAAATAAACAACTAAAACAAATCGTGGAAGTTCTTGCGAGGTTACGACCGGACCTTTAAGTTTACAAACTATAAGGTGAGTTTAAGGAAAAAGTGATAGCTACTCTCTAAGTAGTCATTGCGGCTCGCTAAGCTTTTCCGCTCGCTTGTGCGTAATCTTAGAGACTTATCGTGAAGCTTGTAATAAACGATTACCAAAAATATTTTTGTTTTCATTCTTAATAAAAACTAAAAAAAAAAATTTAATTTCCCCAAAAAGAATCTTCTCAATCTCAAATTTTCTTATGTATTATTCGGAAAAGCTAAAAATATTCTTCTTATTCCTCTTATTCGTTTAATTCTCATTTTCTTTATCCTCAATAAAGTTTAATTCTTATGGCGCCTAATCGTTCAAAATCCCGTTATGCAATCAAAGAGTGTTCAACTTGTGGAAGTTGGTACACTAAAGAATGTTGTTCAATAGGAAATCTTAAAGACCAAATCATTGTTCCTGTGTCCGACTCTTCTCAGCATTGTGCGGTGTGTGGAACCCCGGTCGATGGTCCGTATTGTCATGGATGTACTCTTATACGTTTGAATTCGAAAAGATTTGTTTACATATGTGTTGATAATGGAGTTTTCCAAAATTTTCAAAATACTTCGAGTCATCCAATGCTCATACCAACGTTGTTAATGCTCCTCGAGAGCCAAGCGTTGTTGATCAAGACCCCGGTGTGAATATTTCACAAGATCCTCCACAAATCGATCATAATTGTTGTTATGAGTGCGGTGATTCATTAAATGGGATTTTTTTGTCAAAAATGCATTTGTGGATCTTGTGGAAAAGGTGCTCACTTCGGGTTACAAATGTCCACGAAAGACCCCATCTTTCTGAGCTGGAAACCGTGCTACAATCAAAATTTTGTTTGTTCTTCCCACATGAATTCACAAACTTTTCCACAACAATATTTTTGTTGTGAAAACTGTGGGGGTCCTCATGAGACTTACCAATGTCAGCCGATGAACCAAGAGTATTTTTATTCTCATTCTTCCGGTTTCGACCAATTTCAACCCCCACAGTTTTCCGACGTTTATCAGACTCCTCCGGTAGCAAGTATGGAAATGTTACATGCTCAAACAGATCTTATAGAATCTATGCAAAACTTCTTGAAGAAGTATGATCACATACCTCATAATGAAAAGAGCATCAAGTTATTGCTTGCGGAGGAGAAATTTTTAAAGATTAAGCAAGTTGTGGAAGAAGAGCAAAATCAACCTGAGTATTTGCAAGAATTGTTGCAAAGTCTTCTTGAGGATTTACAAATTCTTAATGAAATTCAACCACTCAAACAAGAAACTTTTAACCAAATCCAGAAAGATCAAGAAGAGAAGAGTACTGTGGAGAGATTTCAAAAAGCTAATCAAGTTTTAAATGAAAGTCAATCTCCTCAAGAAATGAGAATCCAAGATTTGGAGATTCAGAAGCAGCAGTGTTTAGAAGAAATGAAAGAATGGATAAATGAGTTAGGAATAAGAGAATATCGAAAGGAAGAGATCGATATTGATTTTAGAAGAACATGTGAAGATAAGATTTATGAGCTTAAGGATAAATTCAATAGTCTAAGCATTGAAATTAGAAAAATCACACAAGAAGCAAAAGAACTTAGAGAATCTGAAGCTAGAGCTCGAAGTCAAAAGATTATCATTGACGATGATGACGATGATTTGGGATTTTATGCGGTTCATCCAAATAACGTTCACACTCCTGTTTCGCAAAACGTAGAGTCTAAGGATTCACTCATAATGGGAGACGAGCATATTAGCATTACTCCGGAAACGGAGGCTATTAGTGTTGAGACCCTTGTTTCCAAACCCAAGTCGGAGTACGATGACTTTAGTTGTGGGGGTGTGTAATTCTTCAACATCAATGATTCTATTACGAGATGGCTCCACGAGTTAGACTTGCTCATCTTACTCGATTTACCGGGAAATCGTTGAAGCTTGTGTCGATGACGATGATACCGACGACGATGACGATTATGATGACGATTTTTATGATTGTGTTGATATTGAGGAGGACGGAGGAGAGATTGATCTCGACATTTCTAAGATCGTTGACATTTCTCTTCGGGAGAAATTAGTCGAAAGTTATCTTTTAATTGAAAAGATTAACACTTTTAATCTCTCTCCTCCTATTCCGATTTCTCCTATAATTTGCCCCTCCTCTACTATCCCCGTTGTGGATCTTGATTTGCCTTTAGAGGAGGCGGATGTGCCTAGTTTTTCGGATAACTCGATACTACGGGGTATCGAGAGTGACCGTGATTCAGGGGAGGACACTACTTCTATTGATGATTTACCCCTTGATGACTCGATGATTTTTCCCGAGTACGAGTCATTTACTTTTGATGATGAGCCCGTGATGGCTGAAGTTAATGTTTTTGACGAAATTAACACAAGTGAACTTTCTTACCCGGGTATAGGTGAAAATGTTGTTTTAGATGAAGAGGAAGATATTTCACATATATCTACCCGAAAACATTTTTACATTTGATCACTATCCGAGGTTTTACCCGTATCTTACTCCACGGGGAGTGAAGATAAAGTTTTTAATCCGGGTATTTTTGATAATGATGCTTTTAAGGATAAGAGTTCAAAAGAGTTAGCTCCATCTAAACACCCACCCTTAATGGACTTTCATGTTACCAAAGCATTTTTCGGGTTCACATTTTCTCTCTTGAAAATCTTTTCTAAAAAGTTTTTTGAACCCGGAATCAAAAATGCTACGGTATATCTTTTATCCTTAGTTTGGGGAGGTTTCCACCTCTTAGATTTTCTTCACCATTGCTATTATCCACACATAAGAAATAGTTTGAGGAAGAGTCAAGCGAAGGGGACTCTATAACTAAAAACAAGCGCTTCGTGGAGGCACCCCATGCTTATCTTTTATTTTCTTTTTCATTTTCTTTATCTATTTTCTTGCTTCCCCAAGGACAATAATTCGGGGCGAGTATAGCTTGTACTCGGTTACATTAACTAGCCGTTTTAGAGATGTTTTTGAGCTACAATGTAAAAGAAAGAGAGGGAAGCTTGTTCTTTTTCGTCTCTTGTTGCGTTGTTTGTGATTTTTTGTTTAGGTTTTCCGGATTTGGAAGCTCATGGTTCAAATTGTGGATAGGACAAAGCCCAATTCACACAATTTCAATCGATGGTCTCAATCTTTCTTCATAAATAAGAAATCTTTTCCTTGTCTTTATCGAACTAACATCTATTCTTTGGCATGACCTTAGAATTTTTGTTAAAGATCCTTTGACCCTTATTTTTAAACTTTGAGGACAAGTTTCATTTTAGTTTGGGGAAGGTTATCTTCGATATTTGACTTGCACTTCACGCAACTTGTTTGAATCTTTTTGAATTACCTTTTTGTGAAAAAATGAGAAAATTTTAAATTTTTGCTTACGAGAAAAGCTCAAAAGAAGCTTAGTTTTGGAAAAAACACCACTTTTTGGAAGTCCGTTGGTGTGAACTAGGAGTTAATTTTGACTTGTCGGGTGAAAATTGACCCTAGGAGTTATTTTAACCTACTTTTGTAGGGCAGGGCTTTCACAAATCCTATTGCTTGGATTTTAAAAATGGGAAGAAACAAGAAATGATGTAAGTTAAATATAAGTGGTATTTGCTTAAAGCAAGGTTTATTTGGAAAAACTAAAGTTATATGAATGATTTGTGTCTTTTTATCCCATAACTCTTAACTCACTTAATCATACGTGCTTTTTTAATTTAGCTAGTTCAACCAATGTCGTTGAAAAAAAGTCTTACATTTTGAAAAATAATTCTTTTTGAAATGTAAGTTAGATTTTTGGTTTCAATTTATAAGTTGATTTCTAAAATGAATGTTTTCCATTCATCAAAAAAGATAATTTAAAAAGAATGCCACATGAAGCATTTCTTAATGCAAAAGCATTATTTTTCGTGACAATGAAGCATTTCGCAAAAATAGAAAATAAAAGCTATATGTAGTTTTTGATCGTTGGCGTAATCCATGTTGAGAGAAAGACTCGGGGATGGGGTCGAACTAAGGGTTGAAACTATGTACGTAGGATCAAGGGTTCGTAGGCATTCAAACACTAAGGAGAGTGGGCCTAGGTGTGATTGCAACTAAGGGATCTTTGGATTCTAAGCTTGTAGGAAAAGGTGATTGTCGCGAATAACCCACAAAACGTTAGCAGCCGGGAGTGGGGGTTTCGAACTAGGAACAAGGTTGTTGTTGCGATATTCCTATTTGGGAGAAAGCCCTAAGTAGGGTTCGAACTAAGAACAACATTCCTATTGCAAGAAAAAAAGAAAATAATTATAGTACATGAAAAATAAAAAGAATGGTTAAAATTTTCATTTTCTCAAATCAATTTAAGTTGTGTTTCCTATCTCTTTTAGTTTTGAGTCGAGGTTTATCTATGTTATTAAATTTGAGCTCACAAGGCTTATTTGTAAACTTAGATGGAATTTCAAACTATGAAAGATAAATTGATCTATGGTTGAGTTAAATGAGTGCACACATCTTAATCATTAATTTATTCGGGAGTTGAATAAGTTCCACATGTTATAGTATAAGAGCTTATCATTTTGGACTTATATTGACAATGATCTTGTTTATTAGCTTTGTTTAGTCTAGTGAAAAGTCAAGGTATTGAGATTTTTTCCTCTTTTGTGCACTCTATTAATCGGGTGTAGGCCTTATTTCGATGAGCCTAAAAGTTGCAAACTTGCAATGATTGCCATTAACGTGTTTCCATGAGATTAAATGTTGAGAAAAGTGAAAATTGTTTAAAAGGTGATTCATAAAAGGTTTTAAACAAGGGGATTTTGGAAACTTATTAGTTTGCAAAGTGTACACTTCATAACATTGCGTGAGGACACGACAATCCTTTAGTTTGGGGAATTTTGATATTTGCTTAATTGTACATTAAAATTACCGGATTTTGCCCAAATAAAAGCCATAAAAATGCAAAAGAATAGGAAAAAGTGTGCTTTTGTGTCTATTTGTGCGGAAAGGAGTTAAAAAAGACAAAAAGAAACAAAAACGATCAAAACCGACAAGGAACGAAAGAGACAAGAACAAGTGTGAAGAAAAACAAAGATCAAAAGCCAGATTAGCCGACATAGCAAGAAATGGAATTACAAAGCTCAAAAGTGAAGCCAAGGACCAAGAATGACAAGTTTTCAAAAAGTCAAGACCTATTGTTGAACGTTTTGAAGATCAAGGACTTATTTGCCAAAAGTTGAAAGTTGATTAATAAGGGAAAGAATGAAAAACCAATCACAAGGATGAAACAAAAAAAAAAAACAACTAAAAAATGTCATTTTCAAAACTATTCTTATAACTACACTTGGTCGGGATAAGTACAAGACCACTTATTGCAATACTTCAAAGTTTTAAACATAAAAACCCGCTTTTTGAAACGTCCCCTAACAAACTCCCAACAGCTTTTACCCGCCCTTTTTTGCCCAACAACCCAAACTTGATCCAAGCCTCCCACGCTCCTTACAGCTCCCAACCTTATATAATTCCTCCTCCACATCACTAGCCCACGTGGCACTCTTTATTGGCCAGAACACTCCCATACCATCATCAAACGGCTAGGAATTGTCCAAGATTGATCAAAGGCTGTGATTAAATGGAAGATTCAAGAAACTTTCCCCTCTCCTCTTCCATTCTCTATAAATAGGGAGCTTAGGGCTCATTTTTATAGTTAGTTAGTTTTTGTTTTTCAGTTTTTAATTTTTTTTTACCTTTTAAGCATTTTTTTAAGCATTTTTCAAATTCAGCACTTGTACCTTTGTTCTTTTAGCTTGTACCTTACGAATTTGAGCAATATAATTCAGTTTTCAAGTTTACTTAAGCTTTGATTTCAATTTTAAGCAAATTTTACTCAATAAGCTCTCAATAAGTTCATTTGAGCTTATTTTTGTTCATAAGCTAAAAAACATTTGAAATTTTGTTTTAATCATTCATTTACTCTTATTAATCATTTTACATCTTAAGATGATCACTTGAGTTCATTAGTTTTAAAACGAAGGTTTCAAGAGGTAAATAAGTAAAAATCAAGCTTATTAAGGTTTAGAGGCTTTGGAAGCCACTTAGGTATATGTTGAGGTCACTCACTCTACAAGAGTGACCTCTAGTTCTGAGACTCCAAAAAGTCAGGTTTCACTTTCTCAAGTTCATTTTAGCATTTAAAAAGCTTAATTCATTCTAGCTTATTCATTGGTAATCAATTGTTTAATCCTGCTTATTTTGCTTAAACTATAGATGTTGTAGTGTTAAACTTTCTAAGTAAAAATTCATTTAGGCTTCGTAATTTTACAATTCTGTCAAAATTATAGGAAATAGCTAGGAGAGAAACTAGTCTTTTTAAACTAATAAGCTGTAAATTTTAGCTCTCAAATAGTTTAAGTAGATGGATCTTAATAGGAGTAGATAAAAAGTTTCAGTTGTTTTGTTTTTATATAGATTTTAAGCTCAATTAAGTGTTGACGCTTATAGTATGGAGTGTTTTGGATTATGCTCAATTTGACTTTTAAAGTCAACTATACTTTGTCAAAGCCTTTCAATTAGTTGAGTTAGGTTATATAACAAGGATTCAATCAGCTTTTAGAAGTTAGAGTTTAGTTTTACAAAAGTTAGAGTTTAAAAATTCATGATTTGCATCAGGACAGTTTCTATTTTGTTAGTTAGATTTAGAATACATTGGTTCAATTTCAATTTAGAATTCATTTTGAGTAAGTGTAAGAATTGTTTGCAAGAAGTTAGTAAGTAAATAAAGTTTTAGGTAAAGGATTTTTAGCTTGCATTTTAGTTATTAGCACAAAGCATCAGCAAACAGCAGTTTACACTGCTGTTGCTTGTGAATTTTTAAATTTACTTTGAGCATGCATAAGTAGGTCTTAGAATTTAGAATTTAATATATTTTTAGGATACCATTAGCTCATATCATTTCATCATTTAGTTTTCAATAATAAGCATTTTAACTAGCTCATTTTTTCTGTCATAAGTAGCCTAATAGCATAATTGGATTTAAGCTTGTTGAAATTTGAATTCTCAATCTTAATTGATATATTGGAAAACCTTTTATCTAGGTTTGATTAATGATCATAATATAGTTTAGATTTAAAATTTTAGCTGTTAAGGTTCACAAATAAGCTCTTTAGCTTATTAGAAAGAAAAACCAAAATAGTATTAAGCAAGAACTTTCATTTTTTTCAGTTCAATTTTCTTGATAAAATTGTTGAATCTCAGTTAATTTTTGTTTAGATAATTCTAGTACATATCCTAGTCTTTAAATAGCTTCTTTTGCTTTTAATTTTCATCAAGTAACAAGTTCAAAATAAGCCAAAATCCAAAAAGCTTTTTAAACAAGCACTTTCTGTAACAGTGAACTAGATGCTTATTTTCTAGCTTATTCTTTTGTCAAAAGTCCAAAGTGTCTTTATTAAAGTTGTTAGGAATATGCTAGTTAAAGCAACTTTTTTTAGTATTTAAGTTTTTGCTGAAAAATCACTTTTTCAATAAGCAAAATAAGCCAAATTCGTAGGGTTTGTTTCGTACTTTTCTTAAACTTCAGGGTTACCCGTTTTCTCTATTGTGTAACTTTTTAGAAGTTTGCCCGCCTACCCTGTTGTTTCATTTCTTTCAATATCTACCCTGTCTTTCTTATATTAATAAAATAGTTTTATATTTTTAGAAAATAGTTTTATTAAATTAGGGTTTTGTTTTAATTGAACAAATTAGGGTTCAATTGAGTCATAAAAATTCCCCGCCGGCTTTCTGCTTTTTTTTTCGCTTCTTTTTTTTATTCTTTGTTCCTATTTGATTTCTGCACTCTTGTAGTATCTTAAAACAATTTTTCTATATTTTTATCATTTAATTTGTATTTTCTAGCAATTAAAATAGTTTTTAGTTAATTCCTTTTTCTTATAAAAATCATAAAAAATTCAAAAATAGTTAAAAAATTCTAATTCTTTTTTCTTAAATTTTCATTTTAAATTTGTGATTTTTAGGTATAAAATTTGTTAAAAGTTGTGCCTTAATTTTAAATTTCAGTTTTAGCTCGCGTTTTTTCGTTTTGTGCATTTAAATTTCGTGTATTTCATTGTTTTTAATTCGTGCTTTTACATTTGTAGTTCAACTAAAAAGTTCACCAAATCCTTTTACTATTCTAAACTCGAATCCGAATCATTCCTAAATTCTCAATTCACGATTTCGTTGGGACACGACCCGAGGAACAGTACTTCCCGGATAAAAAATATACAAATTGTGTTTTCTTTAGTGAGGTTTCTACCTTATATTTCTCTTGGTTGAGAAGTATTTTGGAAAGAATTCTTACGAGATTAATACTATAAGTATATTGAATTTGTTTGTTTTTCTACAAACCAATTATATAGATCATCAAAAGTGTGACAAAGCAACAACACTAGGAGAAGCAATCTAGGGAGTAATACATGATTAAATGAATACAATATTTTTATTATATTGTTATCACCATTAGCGTAGTTTATTATTTAGTTTAATAGCTAAAACCAAACCCTCTCAAACCATAGATTTACCTCTTTCTTATAAATATAAAAATACAAAAATAATCTTCTCTTAACCCCTAGAATTATGTTAGACCGTTGATGTGCTGTCGTGTAGGGTCAATTATTTGATTATCAAGTTTTAAATTTATATTTAGCCGACAAACCTAAAACAACACTTTAACGAGCAGTGTACCCGGTCAAGATGGAGTTTTGCGGTAAGTAAGGTGTCGAACACTAAGAGTAGAACATTAATCTTATATTCTATTAGTATTTTAATTAGTCTATTTACTAGTTAAACCTATGCTATATAGTTAAATCTAATATATGGGGGTTTTTTAGACCTAAGTGACTGGCACATGTTTGGTGGAACAAAATCAATTCAAAAAATTTTACCCACCCCCTATTAAACACAAAAAGAAGAAATTAGAAGATAGAAAAGTCGGTACAGCCAAATGATAGAAAACTGTATTAGCATATTAAATCCAGTTCAATGTCGGTTTGTTTGTTTTAGTGCAATGATTTACTTATCTCGAAGCGGCATATCATTCTTAAGACTTAGGCAGGACATCATCCTAAGACCTAGACATGATTAATCCTGTCACAATTAACGCATCCGCATAAAGCATCCTTTAGTTTAATAAAATCTATCTTAGGGAATCAAAGCAGTGGGTGATCCTGTTAAAACCTAGCCAATGGGAATTTTACCCACTTATTGTTTGACGATGTTTTATATTATGGTAGTCCACTTTTCCAATCTTTATTCAGTTACATTAAGAGCATGATTGCTGAAAACATAAACGGGTCACTACCGGTCCAACTAAGCGCATAATTTAAAGACAAAGACAGAAATTATTTGTTGATTCCTCTATAGTCCAGTTAATATGAAACACGATAGGGAGGAGTTATCCCCGGTTTATCTACGCCTCTCCCACACTGGGTCCCATATCCCCTAGACTCCACAGCCCCTTCGACCTCCCCTAATAGGTGCATACTCAAACACAAAAAACCGTAAGACGTGATAAACATAATTAAAACGATCAGATAAATTAAGAAAATCAATTTTAAAACAAACAAACATTTGGACTTTCATTAAGATGGCCTAATACTCTGAGGTATTAGCCACACCCTTTGTAATTATACAAGCGTAATCAAAACAATGAAAATCGAAACGATTAAGAGAGTAAAAAATTACACGATGTCTTCTATGGATTCGTGATCAATGCTTGACCTTGGTGGCTGATCTTCTCTTCTAAAATTCGTCTTTAATGAGTATGGTATAAAGAATATGATATTGCACACTGAAAACTCGTTTTTGAGTCTTCTATTTATAGTGTCTGAAAAAGACTCGATACGCCGTATCTGGCTAGGTCGATACGGCGTATTGGGCTGGATTCCTTGGAGTGCGCGCTACGTTTACAATCAATCAGTGATATCATTCCCAATTTACTTGATTTACTGTATCTTCGAATAGTTATCTTCATGGATACGACGTATGTAGACAGAAGGGATACGCCGTATTAGGAATTGGTCAAACGCGTTTTCTTGTGAAGTCTTGGCGCGGATACGCCGTATCTCTTTTGTTAGATAGACGTGTTGGTCAGAAATTAGCATTCTTCAAATATATTTGTTTTAGCTCCCAAATTATTGCGCTTTTAGCTTGTATTCACAAAACACTCCTGAATTACTTGCACTTATCAGCTTTAAAGCAATTACAGTTACCAAATGATGCAATAATTTTATAAAAGTGGGCAAAATATATGGGATAATTGATCATACATATAAGTGACGTTTATTTGATGTCATCAAATATCCCCCCACTTGAATCTAATTGTCATCAAGTAGGACTCTTAGAAAAAAGTTTCAGTTTATGGAAAATAATGTTTCCCAACTAAAGTTGAGGATTTTCCGTATAAGATCGTTTGGTCCTAATCACTTGTACATAACCAAGCACCTCACGAAATATGGAAAATGAAAAACACCAGATACACCTCGACTAATCTGGGTGCAACTTTTGATTGGTTACGCTCAATTGCTCGGACATGAGAGTTCGTTCTCATAGGCTTGGCAGGATACACATCTCCACCGCTAAGCTAAGGAGAAACAAGTCAAAGATAAATTGGGTTAAGAAGCTTAGGGTTGATCATTCAACAATCTTTCACATAAGTACACACTACAAAGCAGTTGTTACGTACATACACGGCGTAAACGACGGAATAGACATATACGATCTGATCACATCCCTGTTCGTGTTTAACCAGCGGTTAGGATGAAGAATGATATAGGGTAGTGAGCTTCTAAATTTCACCGAAAGTCGTCATCCAACAAGGCAACTGAGACATACATACATGGCCGTAACGACGGAATAGACATGCATGCTCGAACAAGTCCTCGTTCGAGTAGACACTAAGGTTAGTTGCTAGGAAAGGGAAGTAAAATGGGTGTTAAACAAAAATTTACGAAACAATAGGTTAAGCAACAAATAAGTACGGTTGCTAGTAACTTTCCCTTGACCGTTCCATGACAAAGACTCGAACATATTTAGACAGACGTCTCGATCACGAATTGACAAAGACTAACCTAAGTGGCGTTCCCATAAACCGGTCAACGTCCCTTTACCTCCCGCTCTTTACATACTTTTACAATAATAAGTGGTGATAATCGGCCACTTTTTACAAGAATTCATCGTTGTTTTTTGTATCAACGAATCAATCGGATCCTTCCAAATGATTCCTTTGGTATAAACTTCTTTTGAACCGACTATTTTCTTCCTTCTCTCTTGTTTTTTTTGCAATACATAATAAATCTCGGTTTAATTCCACCGTCTTCACTATCATAATTTGTCCGGATAATCGTTTCCTTAAAATGCTTCTTCTTCGGACATAATCGCGAAAGTAGTGAAACTTACGAGCTACATATTTTCCCATTGCATTGTGCAATTTCCCGACCATTACAGAGGATAGGGAAAAATTTCACTTTGACACACGAAATTACAAAACTTTACACTAATGCAACTAGCAACATTGATTAAATTAGGCTTTAATCTACACGGTAGGACTAAGGTGCAAAGGTGTACGAAACATATAACATGGTTATAGAAAACTGAAAGGAATGGCTCAACAGGTTGTTCTAGGGGATTTTACTCTAAAAATGAGAGTAATCAAAGGGTTACACGGGAGTTTAACTAACCAGGGTAGTTAGTTAATTTTACGACATGTAGGCTATTTGGTTTAATCCTAGAAATTTATCAGCTGAACATGTTCCTCCCTGCTAAAATCCATAGTTTACTAATCCATTGCTGTCTCGAGTGATATAACAGTGCCAAGATTTTTAAAGTCCACTACATCACCGGCTCACTCATAATTTTGTGGTATTTTTAGTAAACAGTTAGAACGGAATGGGCTTAATTTCATATATGTATCAAGGGTTATAGTGCGCTAGGTAATGTAACTAGTGATTTTTACAAAAGTCATGCTAATTTTTTTTTAATTTGGCCTATTTTTAAGCTCGTAGCATGTTATTTTGTAAAAAAGAAGACAAGTACGTTCTAATTCTCCATCCCCCCACTTAAATTATACAACGTCCTCGTTGTATAGATAAAACAATTAAATTATAAGGGAAAATAGAATTAGAACGGAAAACTCCCTGATGTTTTGCTCGTGATAATTCTCCAAGATGAGTTCTTGAGCAAAAAGTGTGTTGACTAGGGCTTCAGCATGCCCGGATAAGTTCAACACATGTCCTTTTCAGAATATACCATATCATAGTTTCAGCAAGGTCCTGCATAAAAGATTAGAAGACAAGTGCAATTTCTATCTCGCTACAATGGTACAAGAAAACAATTAAACACACAACTGTACAGGGATCAATACGCCGTATCCCAAACCCTAGGATACGCCGTATTGTTCCTGTAAAAACAATTAAATACTAGAAATTAAATATTTAGTTTTTAAAACTGATAACGTCCAGACACGTCTATACGCCGTATCCAGAGGGGTTCGATACGCCGTATAGAGTGTCTAGGAAGACAGACTCGTGCAACAAACAATTAAAATGCGACAAACAATTAAAATGACCGGGTTGTCTCCCGGGAAGCACTTTTGTTTCAGCTGGTCTTTAAGTTCGACCTTTTTCCACTTTTACTCATTCTTCATTATTCGCTCGCACTTATCCCCGTGAGCGAGTTTCTTCATGATCATTTGGCATGATGCGTACTTCTTGCAAAATTTCATGCCGAGCACAACGTCTTTTATCATATCATCATCGTCAATGATGGTAAAACCGAAATAATGGAAAAACTTCAACGGAATATAGGTATATCGATCAATGTTCCCTGTATGGACTCTTTCCCTTTATCCTTGATCCTTTATTATTGAATAATAAAAGCTTTTAGGCATTAAGTTATAGTCCAAGGAAGGGAGGAGGTCAGCGATAACATATTTATACCCGATTACACAAGAAAATTTCATCATATAAGAGTCGGTTTTAACAAAAGTTGGCTCAAAGTCAACATCTCGATCCGTTTTAGTCTCTAGAGGTGTATCCAAATCTTTTAATTCTATGTAATCACCATAAGTTGGGTCGAATGATTTATCACCCTCTCCTATAAGCTTTGTTTTCAAATCAAGACTTTTTATCACAAAGACCCTTTTAATTATGCTAGAGGCGGGCTTAATACTTTTAAAAACAAGTTTTTCTTTCCCGAACCGTAAAGTAATCTTTCTTTTGAAGACATCAATCTTGGAATGGGCAGTTGACAAGAATGGTCGTCTGAGGATTAAAGGGACATCGTCATCCTCGGGTATGTCCAAGATGATAAAGTCTATAGAGAAAATAAATTTGCCTATCCTTACTAGCATATTTTTGGTGATACCCCTTGGTTGTTTTATGGTTCGGTCAGCTAGTTTGATGGTCAACCTAGTGTGAGATAAAATTCCTAGACCAAGGTTGGTGTAGGTAGAGAATGGCATAACACTCACACTTGCTCCTAGGTCAACAAGAGCTTTATCAAAACAGATATTATGAATAAAACAAGGTAAAGTAAAGCTCCGTGGGTCTTTTTCTTTCTAAGGCAAGGTGTGATCATAAGCATCCAGAATCTTTACATCTTGTGCCTCTCTCTAATCATCACAGCTAAAGTTTTACAGTCATCCTGGGAAAGGGACTGTTTCAGAAAATAGGCTCCTGTGCTGTGTGCCCGATACGGCGTATGGACCACATCCGATATGGTGTATCTCAGAAAAATCAGCTTTAGCAGTTGAGATCGATTTGACTTGGTCTCGAGGATTTGTTTCTGTAGAGCTGGGTAGACTTCCAAACCCTCTTTCTTGCAAGACCTTGCTCATCTGTCCGATTTGTATTTCCAAAGTCTTAATCAAAGCTCCTTGGTTCCTTATTGCTGCATCGGTAGAAGCTCGGATCTCTTTGATTATGTTTGAGTTTTCTTCATTCCTTTTAGCTGATTCTGCCATAAATTTGGTCAGTGATTCTTCCAGGCTTGGTCTTCGATCAGGATACGAAGAGTTTCCATTGTTTCATTGGTAGAATCATTGCCCCGCTGCTCTAATTATCCCCTAGGTTGATAGGGTGCACCGAACTGTGTATAATAAGCTTCTTCTAAAGTTTTCCCTTCTTCCTTTTGTGGATAATCTTTTGTATAGTGTGGTCCCTTGCATAGTTTACATCCGACCTGAGCAACGTACACTTTCTCATTTACTTTCTTTATTTCTCATCCGAGATTATTGAGTTGGGCTTGGATAGCAGCAAGCCCGTCAGAAGTTTTGGTACTTTTGGTCCTTGAAGACGTTCCATTGTGCCATTTTTGAGAGTATTTAGCCATTTCTTGAATGGCTACTGATATGTGAGAAATCACATATCTTTATTAAATCCAAAATGGCCCTTAAATGATCAAAATGTGCAAAAATATACTTGTATTTGTGTATTTTGCTGTTTGTGAATATGTAGGTACGGATAATGCAAAAATCACAAGAAAACGGTCAAAGCCGGACAAACACAGACACGGGAACGGAAAGAGTGCAAAAGAGCCAGAAGATTGCTATCAATGGTCAATAAAGTCAATCCTTGGTCAACATTAGTCAACCACAAAAAGACAAAATCCTCAAAATACCCAAAACAGTCCCTCATAGTTAACCCTTAATTCAAAAATAACCCTTAAACCGTTATCTCTTTATAATATAAGAGATAACGGTCGTTATCCCTTTATAACTTAACCCTTATAACCCGGCCCAATCCCATTTCTTTTTATAAAAAGCCCAGGTCAACGACCCAATCCCCCGAGTCAAACACCCCCATCTAACATTTAAAAGTAAAAAAACGCGGGTAGTAGCTATTTATTGTTCATCGTCGTTCTCGACGATTAACCCCACTCAAATCAAAGGGTAAAATCAAATTGATTGCGTGGCTCAACAATTCAAGTGACAAGGTACAAGCTGGCAGAGTTAGACGTCATGAGAAGGCTCTCATTGGTCGAAGCCCACAAGAAAGGACACGCGGATATATGAAAGAAACACACAAGGACAAGGATTTTTACACTAAATCCTAGCCAAAAGAAGCACAAAAGGTCTGACACACGGAATGCCACATTGGCAATCCGTGTGCTCATCATTTAATCCAACGGTGATGATTGGGAATCCAATGATTGGAAATTAATGAAGGGTCGTGATCAAATGGATGAGGAGCGGGCTAGTCTCCTAGAAGCTTCACTCCAAGGCTATAAATAGAGAGCAAGCCTCACACACACAAAATCTTCTTTTTTAATACAAGCTAACTCCCTCATACACAAGTCAATCTTCTTTTTCTGCATTTTTTTAATTAAGCTTATGTCACTTTCATTTAATGTAATTTCTTATTAAGCTCTTGATTTATCAATTTCCATAGTTTTGTAATCTGTTTCAAAATCAATGAATAGTAGTTAAATTATTAAATATGTTTTTGCTTGTTTAACTCTTAATGTCCTAAAAGTTTTTCTTATCCACTTATCTATAAGCCTCAACTGTTACCATAAGCTCAAATAGCTCATCTCAGCATCTCTAAGTCTCAAGCTTAGATGAGCTCAAGGTTAATCATTATCTACTCAAACAATCAAAATTAGCTTTATACCAATGCTTAATAAGGATTTTGTGTTGCCTTGGATGATAAGCTTACTCAGGAGAGCTATTGACTTTACTAACTTATACCCTGTGTAAGCAAGAGCTTATTGAATAGCTCTTTGAGCAATATAAGCCTTTGTTAGCTAAGGCATTTTGTAAGATTCTCATTTATCTTTTCTGTTCCTTAATTTCATAGTTTAAATTCCCTCTTAATCTGCTTATTTTACTGCATATTTGTGCTTAAAATTCTTATTTTTGTCTTATTAGTTAAGTTTTGATTAAATCGTTTTAGCCTTCAAAAGTCTAGATTCAAAAGTTTTTTTTCATATTGTCCTCTAAATTAATAAAAATCCAAAATATTAGCAAACTAATAGCTTAATGATTCTGGCCTATTTGATTGTTGGAATAAAGCACATAAGGTCCTGTTAAAAGTCGTTTGTTATCTGTAATCAAGTTTTATTCCTTAATTTAAATTTCATAAGCTTAAACGAATTTGAAAGAGTTTAAAGGGGTGTTTGGCACATCAATACTAACTGAGAGTTAGTACTGCTTGTGACTCTTTTGTTTTTTTAAAACTGAATTTGTAGATCATTTGTAGGTTTGTTAGTTTGGATCCTAGGTAGTTTGTTAGGTTTGATCAAGTTTTCATAAGATTTTCTAGTAAATCTTTGAATCTGTGAAGCATTTAGTCAATCTTAGTAGCATTTTTAGCTTAATTAGTTTCTAGTTATTATTTTTGCTATATTTGCTCTTAGCATAGTATTTTTAAAGTGTAGAAGTCAGTTCATTAGGTCTGCATTCATAGTTTTAAAGGTTTGGTCTATTTATATGCAAACTGCACCAACAGTTTTTAAAAGACAAGTAGCTGTTTTCAATTTAATAATTCAGAGGGTATAAGTAGCTTATAGGATTTGATTTTTAGTTTACAAGAAGATCTAGGGTAGTGTTTATCTATTCAAATTAGTTACAAAAATAAGATTTCATTAGCAATCTTTTTTACCTTAAAAAACTGCTTTGGTACATTTTACAAAACCAAAAATAACTATGTGTACATAGTGTATAAAGCTGTTTTAAAAAGACTTTTCATTAAGCTCCTAGAATTTCAAAATGGTTTTAAAAAAGTTGATTCAATAGTAATTTTAGGTGTACTTTTAGGGTAAAAAGCCAAAGTCTATAAGTATTTTAAAATAAGCTCAAAAGTAGTCTTCAGTTTTAGTCCCTTAAAGCAAAAATCAATTTTCAGTTTAAGATAGTTTTTTTTATTAGCTTTTTCTAGCTTATCCTGATTTTTAAAATAGTTTTTAAAAGTTGTTTTATGATCTTTGATGGTTAATAAAAAGCTATGTCTAGTGGAAATAGCCATAAAGATCCTTTAGCTTATTTAAAAATAAGCTCAAAAGGGGCTGTTTGGTTAACAGTTTACACCATAAGTGCTTATTCCTTTATTTTAGTTTATCTGCTTATTTTTATGGCTTATTTAGAATTAGTTTAGCTTATTAGATATAGCTTTTAATCTGTTTTAGCTTATTTAATTCTTCCCTTAGCTTATTTGTTCTTAAAAAGCCCAATCAGTTTGCATTATATGGGTGTATTAGGATTTGCTTATTCTGTCTTCAACTGCTTATTTTAGGTTTATAAAAAAGGTTGTTTTACAAAAGTTGCTTATTTTTAAGAGTTTTAAAAAGTTATAAAAAAATGGAAAAAATTAAAACACTTGAGAAAGTGGGAAGCCCCGGGTGAGCAAGGCTCGAACCCAGGACCTCTACCACCCTCACCAAGTGTTTTATCCCCCACACACACAACCATCACGCAACAATAGCTCATCCGTTATTACTTTGCATTATCTATCTTTTATATACGTTTTAGGCATATTAGTATAATAAACTGTTTTAGCTTATTTCACAGCTTATTCAATAAGCTATGTTCCCGAGCTTATTTTTCCTAGATTCCTCTTAGTTCAAGCTACTTTCTATAATTTTTTTAGAATTTTTATAATTAGTTTAGTATTTTTAAACATTTATTTTTATTAAAAACTTTAAAAATTCATAAAAAATAGAAAAATAATCAAAAAAATATAATTCTTTTTTATAAAATTTTCTTTTATCATATAGTTTCTAGGAAAATTAGTTTTGCTTCCGTAGGGTTAAAATTTCAAAATTTCAATTTTTAAAGAACGGAATTCGTTTCCGTTCACGTTTTTCATGTTTTTAAGCTCAATTCAACTCCGTTTTTGTTCTAGTTTTTTTAAAACTTACTTTTTAGTCAATTATAGTCTAGTCCATTATAGTCTATTATAAAGAGAAAATCATTTTAGCGTTAAATGTTTTTGTGGGAAATTTATGTTTTAATCACCGTTTTAAGGGTTCCCGATTTGTGAATCTTTTAGTTAAATTTTAATTATCCCTTTATTAAAGTTAGGTTTTAATGTCCTTTAATTTGCTTACCCCCCCCACCCCCCCAACTTTTAGGATTTGAGGAAAACAAATATCATGAATTTAACCAATTCAAATCATTGTCCAAACAACAAACGTGGTCTCAATTATCATAATCATTCGAGGAATACCACCCGAAACACTTACCGCCGTAAATAACTTATTATTAATATATTTGTGAAGAATTCTTCTTACTACTTTTGCCCTACAAGGGTAGTTTACGAATAATTTTCTCAATCAACATTATATTAGTTAACATGTATAAAACTTTACGCATCAATAAGATTCATAGGAATAAGCTATGGTTGTTGAGTATGTTTGAGGATAGGAACCATGAGAGGTACGCTAATGTTGCTTGGGTGATTGGTAAGTGGATGAAGAGGAAAGGAATGGGTACACAAGAGGGAAGTCAGATTGTTTGTGGACAGTTTGTGACAAAGCTAGCAAGGAAGTTGCGGCTTTTGTCTGATGAGGTTTTAGATGGACTTAGAGCCATGATTTTCTGTAGGTCTTTGGATGCTACCACTCTCAGGGAGTTGATCAGACCTGATTGGAGGTTAATTGCAGAGGACCTAGCTCTTGGTGTTCGAGGTTTGCTATACCTAGACCCCTGCTCCTGACTTTGCAAGATTTATCTGATAGGATGGGTCATATGGAGATTCGTGATAACATCAAATATTTAATACATTTAGGTGTCATTTTATCCCCTAAATCACCTACATTGGTATCACTAACACTTGAAAACAAGATATTTTTAGTTATTTTGTGGTTTTCAGGTAAAATGCTAATATTTAGCACTTATGGAAGAAAAAGGACAAATTATGTAATTATTCACAAGACGTTACGGCGTAAACCCTTCCAGGTCCAGGGTTACGGCATAAACCCTTCCAGGATTACGTCGTAACAAATTCCAAGCTGAAACACGACATTTGAAGGATGATTACGACGCACTCCATTTATTGGTTACGCCGTAATCATATTTATGGAAGGAAATCATAACAATATTTACCGTTACGACGTAACAAGCCATGTAGTTACGACGTAACTATATTCAAGGAATGAAATTAGCATATCTCTGGATTTTTGGAATGTGAATCAACAATTACGGTGTAACCAGATATAAGGTTACGTCGTAACACATGAGTATTTTTAGAATGACGTGTTACCATGGTTACTGCGTAACTGGCTTGTGGTTGCGCCGTAACACATTCGAAGCCTATAAATTGAAGACGTTTCTACACAATTCATCATCCAACTTCCCCGACCCATTCTTGGGTTTGGGAACAAGGTCTACAGCAGCACTAGTGATAGAAGAAAGGTTGAAGAAGCCATGTATCGTGTGACAAATTTAGTTTTAGGAATTTGTAGTGTTTCGTAACGTCTCCTACATTTTTCCTAAACCTAAGCATGAGTGTAATTCACCTTAATATCATTATTAATTTGTTTCATTTTAATCTCTTTACTTCTTTTGTTATTATTATCATAATCTGCATGAAGCTTTAAGTTGAAGAATCTTGATATTAGTCTTAGATCTGAATTGATAGAACGCTAAGGGCAAAGTTACCTACTTCACTTGGATGTTCTCAATTCTTCAATAGTAGTATCCATATACATTGGAGGTTCGACTTATACCTATGACATCGGTCTCTTGATCTTGGATCTAAAATTAAGTATTTTGCAGCTTTAGCACCGGTATAATTATAATTCAATTTCGGCCCTTACTCTCGTAAATAAGTAAGCTTTTACCATTGTTTAATCACTCTGGTATTAGGCTACCTCGACATGAATCAATCATTTGAACTAGGAATAGGTCAATTCCCCTCGGGGTTCATTCTACCTAGGAATCATAGGCTAAACAAGGATGCCCGTCTTAGTTTAGTGTCACCTCAGGTTATGATACTAATAAATTGCACCAAGAAAGGAGTACGAAATTAACTTGATCAACTTGGTAATGGTATACCTTCTATCCTAGTTCTATTTCCTTTATTTTACGTGACAAATTATTATCTTATATTCTCTCTTTAAAGTCTTATTTCATTAATAAACTACTCTTGGGACGACCTCGGATTTACCAACTCTACAATATTCACGACCGGGTTCTCTGCCTGTTAGTGCGTTCGTAAAAGGGTAAAACGAGTTTTATAAATGTAAAACTTGGTTATTAAATATTTCAAAAGAAAATACGCATCAAGTTTTTGGCGCCATTGCTGAGGAGTAGTTAATTCAATGACTTAAAACTTTATAATATTTCTAATCATCTTTTCTGAGCAAATGATACAGGATACAAGAAGTCAACTAAGCAATGAAGCCGTGAGTAAAGTCGAACTTAACGACTAAATAAACAAAAGTGCTGACCGGGAGACAACCCGTTAAGGTTTAGTTTCTTTTTATTTTTTACATAAATAAAAATTGTCTTGGTAAAATAAAAAGTTTATGTCACCATTTACGTCGTAACCTGGTTTACATTACGGCGTAACTACTCAATTTGTCAAAATGCAAAAACGATTTAACTTACGTTACGGCATAACCAAGTATTGTGTTACGCCGTCACAACTAAAACTGAAACATAAAAGCTAATTACACACGAGTCAAAACAGTTTATATCCCAAAACACACACTAGTAAATCTCTCTAATCTTCGAGTCTTATTACTCCCAATCCTCCATCATGTCAGGTAATCATTATTACTATTACAAGCATTCGATTCATATATTGTTTGCCAATAATATCTTGAATGTATGATTACATTACTGTTTATATTGATTAATTACCCCTTCTAAACATATTATAATCTAGGAATTAGGTTATTCAAAACAAGTAATATGATTCTTAAACGTTTTGAATTTGATTTATCCTATAAAATTTTGACATGCACTGTTTTACGCCGTAACCTATTTTATTTTAAAATTTTGACATGCACTGTTTTACGCTGTAACCTATTGGTTAAACGGGGTTCTGGTAGTGGTTGGGCATAACACTATTTATGGTTACGCCGTAATCTATTTCTGGGAGATAAACCATTGTTTAAATGAACTTCCTTGACCAAATCTGTGATAGAGGGGGAATCAATGGCTTTAGTTCCCGTTGGTATAAAAACAAATCATGGGTGTGAATTTCAAAAAGTTTACGGCGTAACTGGGTTTATTGTTACACCATAACTAATTTGGGTTACGACGCTATGAAAATAGTTACGCCGTAACTGGGATCAACTTACGGCACAACTAATTGGGTTACGGCGCAACCATTATAGGGTTACGCCGTAACAACCTCCTGAACACCCTATTGCAGGAGGTTTTCAATACAATTACACCATTTAACTTCTATAATTTCAATTTACAAGTGAATGGCTAAAATTCAACAACCGTAACTTCTCTCTTGACAGTCGAAAGGAATTTAGGAAGAGGTTTTCTGAAATTCGAATCAAGGAAATTGAGTGCCCTAAAGGGCTTGACTTTGAGGAATTTAGCACCCTCCACGAAGGAACTGCTCTCCAAAACCTTGACTAGTTTTTCCATGTTAGTTTTGAACAGGATGATATGCGCTTTACTTCTCAAGCTTGGAATAGGTTGTTTAGGATTAAGGAAAAACATTGATTTTTCATAAATGTATCTTAAATGCACCCGGTCCACCAAAATATGTTTCTAATGTCACAGTTCAAATTATTTTGTGCACCTAATTATATTTGGTCATGGTTTCGTCCTTGGTCGACTATACAAAGCAATTTAGCAATCTGATTGATGCGGTCATCGTAGGACTTCTACAAGAAGTTTTACAACTCCCTAAGCAGAGCACCTAATCGTTGTAGTAGTAGTATAGGCAAGACTCGGGGGTTGTTATCGTTCACTTGGGGAATAGGTTGGGTATGCTTGATCACGGTCTAATAGAATTCTAAAGGTTGAGAGAAGATTATTTTTGTGTTTTTATATTTTATAAAAAGCAAGTAAATCATATATATTTGAGAGGTGGTTGGTTTTAGCTATTAAACTAAATATAATTCTATGCTAATGATGATAACAATAAGATAAAAGACTGTGTTTATTTAATTTATGTATTACTCCCTAGATTGCTTCTCCTAGTGTTGTTGCCTTGTCACCCTTGTAATGATATGTGTAACTATTTCCTACGTCATGAACGAATTACACGAACCCGTCGTCTACTTAGTATTCCGCTAGAGCAACGCACACGTAAGATAGTATGAAGACTATTACATGGCCCCTAGGGGTACACTAAGTGCATGTGAAATACATTAAAAGTGGATCATCATATTAGGGGGCAAGGTAGTATGAAGACTGTTATCCGATGATATCCTTTCTACACAATCATGTTTCCCTAGACATATCAATAGCGATACATACAAAAGCTGGTTTTCTAGAGCCTAACATGCACATCCATCACAAGAAGCAACACCACTAAGATCTACATTATAGGTTTCATACAATCATAAATAAACACAATAGAAGGTTTAGCCAAGCATATTAAAGATAAAGTAAGAGCATAGATAGATCAAACAACACATAGACATATTGAATGATTAAATAAACCTTACTTGATTAAAACATGAGTTGGAGGAAGTACAATAAGGTTTTTAGGCCCTAAATTCGTCCCTAATAGCTGTTAAACGAACTAGGGTTCATACCCTCTTTTTATTCTAAAGTTACACACTTAAAACCCTAAATTAGGGTTTGTATATATGGTAGAAAACGCATGTCCTTTCTCTTTGTCTTATTTTGTTTATTTTCTGTGACGGCGTCGAATCGTGACGCTTCATGAAAGGGAACATTCTTGATAATGGGTATGGGTAGTTTGAATTATGGACGTCGTCGTGGAATCTTTGTGACGCAGTCTTGATCTTCGTGGTGACGAAGTCACATTATTGTGTAACGCCGTCTCCCAGCAACTGTAGAGAAATCTGAATCAATGTCTGGTTGTAGGTCCGTTAGTATTGTCCGTTTCTTCTCCAAATGAGCCAAGTTCACGTCTAAATTCTTCAAATGCCTTCCAAATGAGAAATAGACTGGAAAAGGAACGATTAAGTAACTATGTTTGGGCATAATTGCACAATTTAAGGGATTTAAACGACCTCGAAAATGTGTAATAATAAGACAACTCATCAAATACCCTCTACACTTGGATTTGCGTGTCTCAAGAAATGGCTTTTTACCTAGACAATAACATTATGTGGGTAATTTTAGCCTACTACTTTTAACATATTTTACAAACACAACCTCCTACCACCTCGTAATTATGAGCACGGGAAAAGATATCTAGCACCTCACGTAAGTGTTTGGGGATTCTCTTTTTCACTCGGTTTATATAAAATTATAACATATGGGGAAGCGAAAAATCAAACACTCATTACTGACATAAGCATTAAATTTACCATAGGCTTGGTAAAGGATCAAACCTCCACCGCTAGGAGCAAGTATTATTTCATTACATATCTAAGAGGTCTTTTATAAAGGGCTCAAGTGGAGGGATATTTAATGACATCAAATAACAAATATTTTATAGCATTATTTATCCCAAGTAATTGACCCATTTGATATAATTATTGCACGAATTGGTACTTAATTGTTTATATTTGTTATTTGCAGTAATTATCGAGTATTTGGCAAAAGATGAAGAAAAGGACGTGTTTTGAAGCATAAACGAAGAGTTTAAGAAAGTCGACTGATTCTGACATCGATACGCCGCCTCATTCTAGACAAATACGCCGTATCTAAGACATTGAAGAACTCAAGACCATTGCCTGACTTTGAAGAATACGCCATTGATACGCCGTATATGATACTTTGGTCAAAAATCAAGAAAAACACATTTTCAGCCAATACTCCGTATCCAAAAACCCCAATACTCTGTATTGGTTAATAGTCTGTATCCAAGAAAATGGATATGGCGTATTAGCCAATAAGCTGTATCCAAAAATCAGATATGGCGTATCCAAATTCCTGCGCAAGAATTTTGGAATATTTTATTCTTGGAGCCCACGCCAAGTCATCCAATACGCCGTATTGAGCTTCCCAATACACCGTATCGAACCGACTATCTGACCCTATATATACAGACGACCCTAAACTCAATTTTGGGCATGCAAGTGAATCCCTAAACCACCAAGTCGACCAAGAGACGATCAGAAGAGCATAGAAGTTCAGAAAAGAGCCTCAAGATCATAAGAAAACTCTTGTAATCTTCGCACAACCGAATACGCATTCGATCAAGGTTTCTTTACTTTGATCGTTCATATATCAAACCGTGTGTATTTTAACAATGACTATCGGCTGATACCTTTAGGTATCAGCCATGTTTATGAAGATCTAATGTTTGGTTTGTTTATCTCGATTGCTTAATTTATCATTGATTGTTGTTTATGTTTATCAATTTATATTCATTTACATGCTTAAGTATGCGACCTATCATTCAACTAGGTCTAGTCCGCTACAACTTCGGTGTTGTTTGGGCGTAGGCTAGGAGTCCCGGATAGCTCTCTATATTGCAATTTATATATCTAGAATCATAGGATCACAAATATTGACCTATCTTTACCTTTAGATTAGTGAGCTTAGTTGAGCCATAAGGTGACCTTGGTATTAACGAGTACGTTCTTATTCCATTGGTAAGGACTTGGACAGTGGACTACTAGTATATAAATCGCCGTTAAGCAGTAAGTGGGTAAAGTCTCAATGAGATAGGGTTTAGTAAGAGCACCATTACTTAGATACTAAGATAGATTATAATCAACAAATGCTTACTTTATGTGGATGCGTTTAATTATGACAGAATTAGCGTGTCTAGGTCTTAGGAAGAAGTACCGCCTAAGTCTAGGAATTATATGCCCTTCGAGATAAGACAATC
>BQNB010017335.1:44060-70108 GCA_026074375.1 Tanacetum coccineum | reverse complement strand
GGCGATTTAATAATCTTCCAAGCAAAGGCGATTTAACAACTATCCAAGCAAAGGCGATTTAACAGTTTTCCTTTAGAAGGCGATTTAACAATTTCCCTTTACAAGGCGAATTAACAAACTCAAAAGGAAAATTAATTCACTTGAACTTAAGTTAAAAACTCAAATTTGCTAAAGTAAATTATACGGTTTATCTCTTTGATTTGTAAAATCTCATGAAACATTCAATTGTCTTCCCGGTTTTATCAAGAGTTGTAAAATCCCATGTAGTTTCAAGACTTACAACACTCAAAAGACAACTTACTAAAAACACAATTACTTTCAATCACCATTCGATCCACAAGTAATCTAGTAACATCAAATCAACATGGATTCAATGATTCCACTTGGACAAAAGAATACTCTTGCTGAGTACAAGATACTCTCCGGTGTTGACAATCATCCACCAATGTTGGACAAGGACCTGTATGATTCTTGGAAAAGTAGAATGGAATTATACATGCAAAACATAGAGCACGGAAGAATGATACTTGAATTAGTTGAACACGATCTACTCATTTGGCCTACTGTTGCAGAGAATGGGGTGACCAAAACAAAGTAATATGCAATAATGATGACTTGTTTCTGCTGCTAGAGAAAATTCAAGCTGAAGTGATAATGAAAGCAACCAATATCACTTTTTAAGGTCTACCAGCTAATATCTATTCACTTATGAATCATCACAGAGTTGCCACGTATTTATTGAAGAGAGTTCAATTACTGATACAAGGTACCTCTTTGACTAAGCAGGAAAGGGACTGTAAGTTGTATGATGCATTTGATAAGTTTACTTACATCAAGGAGGAATCACTTCATAAGTATTACTTGAGATTCACTCAGCTAATTAATGACATGAACATTTACAACATGAAAATGGAGCAGTTTCAAGTTAATACCAAGTTCTTAAACAGTCTTCCACCAAAATAGAGTAAGTTTATGACTGATGTCAAGCTTGTAAAAGATTTGCATACTACCAACTTTGATCAGCTTCATGCATATCTTGAACAACACGAACTCCATGCAAATGTTGTCCGTCTTCTGCGTGAACGCAATCAAGATCTACTTGCATTTGTTGCAAATCAACAGATGACACCACCTCACTTCAACACTTATCAGTCTTCATACAACAATCCTCAGATTCAATTCCACCATCTCAATATGGATCAATTCATCCCACTCAACATTACTCATCTACTTTTCCATCACAACCTCATTATCAGTCTCAAATGAATCATCAAGTCTCATCTGTTACACAAATTTCTTATCAATCACCTCAAGTTTCTACACAATCAATGACTGAGTCAACTCTTGTGGACTTAAGTTTTGTTGTTCTTGTATTCTCTCTAGGAGATGATCCAATTGCTTGTCTTAACAAGGCAATGGCTTTTCTAACAGCTGTAGCTTCCTCAAGGTTCCCCTCAACCAATAATCAACTTAAAACTTCCTCGAATCCAAGAAACCAAGCCACTATTCAAGATGGCAGAGTCACAGTGCAACAAGTTCAGGGGAGACAAGGTCAAAGTTATGATGGTACTGGTTATAAGAGTAATGTTACTAGTTTTAGGGAAAACAATACAAGTGGACAACCAAGGGTTGTTAAATGCTACAACTGTCAAGGTGAAGGACATATGGCTAGGCAATGCACTTAGCCTAAGCGACCAAGGAATGCAGCATGGTATAAGGATAAAGCAATGTTAGCTGAAGCTCAGGAAACTGGGCAAATTTTTAATAAAGAGCAACTCACATTTCTTGCAGATCCAGGGATTCCAGACGGTCAAGCTGTTTAGACAATCATTCTAAACAATGATGCTTTTCAGACTAATGATCTTGATACTTATGATTCTGACTGTGATGATATCTCGAATGCAAAAGCGGTTCTCATGGCCAATATTTCCAACTATGGTTCTAATGTTATCTCAGAGGTACCTCATTCTGAAATCTCTCTTAATGATATGGAAAATCAAAGTGTGCATGCAATGCAGGATTTTGAACAAACACAAGTTGTGGATTTTACAAATAAAGAGATTGCAATATCATTCCGTACTCTCAATATTTGCAAGAAACACAACAGGCAAATGTTTAAGATACTAATTTGCAGGAACAACAATATTCAATGATCTTATCTGTGATTGAACAAATGTCAGAACAAATGATTAATCATGTAAATAATTGGGAAAAGGCTAATAAGAAACAGAATAATGAATCAATAACCGCTAAACTAGAGAGATATAAAGAACGAGTCAAAACTTTTGAACAACATCTTAATAATGATTTAAGCAGTCGTGAAAAAATGATTGATTCTCAAATGGATGATATAATTAAAGAGAAGCTTGCACTAAAAGAACTAGTTGACTCACTTGAGCAAAATCTTTCTAAACAAATCAAAGAAAAGAAATGTTTATTGCAAACATTCACTGTTTTTAAAAGTGAATCCAAAGAAAAGGAAGATAAATATACAAAAAATGAAATTGATTTGGAAAAGAAGATAAAGGAACTTGATAATATTATTTTTAAAGTGGGTCAATCTGCTCAAACAGTGCACATGTTAACAAAGCCTCAAGTTTTTTATGAGAATATACACAAACAAGCTCCAGGTTATCAAAATCCATTTTATCTCAAGAAAGCTCAGCGGATTAAACCAACCTTGTATGATGGTATTGTTATGTCTGCTAAACATGTTGCTATGCCTGTGATTGATGATGAGGAAACATTGATTTTGGAAGAAGAGAGTCAATTAAAAAAGTCTAAAAAAGAAAAGGATCCAGAGGCCATTAAACAAAACATTTCTCATAAACCTATTGATTATGAAAAATTAAATAGACTATCTGACGCCACCCAACGAAACCCCCCAAGACCAACCTCGCATTAATTAGGTCACAACCAACCAACACCCCCTATCTAACCCCGCGCCTAACCACCAAGAACCCCCCCCCCTAGGCCACTCGTTCCATCTCTCCCGAAAAATGAACAATCAACATACCCCCACGGCCAATCCAGACCGACACCGAATCTCTGCTACACAACCCCCACCTCTTCAATACAAACCACATAACCCATGCAACACCTCCAACGAGCCAACCAATAGGCACGAAAACACCCTGATAGCCCGGCTATACCTAGATATCAACCCCACAACCCAACCAACATATTGATCCCATCCTCGCCAACCTCAACCGCCCCACAATAATATATCCAACAAAACCACACATAAACACCCTATACCCTCTTGCTTCAGACAACTTCAATAGACACTCTGCAGTGCTTATTATGAAACCTTTACCCCAACAAGAATTCTGTCAGTGCTACCCCAGTCTTTTCTGGTTGTGTATTTCCAGGCTTAGGATTGCATTAAAATGAAAGGTTAAATCTGCATCTCATGAGGTTCATGTTGCGTTTTGATATTTGTTCTTGATTGCGTTTTGAGTCTATAATCATGTTGCGTTTTGGGTTAGAAATGTTCTTGGTTGCGTTTTGAGGTATTTCTTGATTGCGTTTTGAGTCCATATTCATGTTGCGTTTTGGACTCTTACTCTAGATTGCGTTTTGATTCTATGATTTCAGATTGCGTTTTGATAGATAGTATCATAATTGCGTTTTGAAGTTATGACCTTTGATTGCGTTTTGAAGTTATGATTCTAGATTGCGTTTTGATTACATGTTATGTTGCGATTTGAGTAGTTGATAACGTACAGGTTCAAAACGCAACTTGTTGCGTTTTGATTAGAAGAAATTCTTTTAATATTAAAATAGTAAAGCCACCTTTTTCAAAATTTTAAATTGGCTGCGTTTTGACTAATTTAATATTATACTCACTGCGTTTTGAGTATGACTGCGTTTTGATTATGACTGCGTTTTGACTCATTGCGTTTTGATTGTGACTGCGTTTTGACTCATTGCGTTTTGAGTATGAATTATTCAAATATCATTGCGTTTTGGTCTTGAAGTTGTTGAAGATTATTGTTTGATTAGAGTGTCTTATCCATTGCCTGTATCCTGCATGGTTTGTTAATTGCCATTGAATCTTGTGGTTAATTCGGTGTGTCTTGTCCTCTCTTCGATGAGTTAACTTCCGTTGATTCAAGAGTTGACCAAACTCATTGATTAACACTATAACATGATCTTAGGGTTCTTACTCTTGGATCTTGTGCATACGTGATTAACTTCCGAGCATCTGCTCACATCTAACAATTCCTATCTGCATGGTCGCTTTTCTGTGATTGTAACTGTGCAGATACAATGACTGATGCTGTACATGCACCCGCAATGGCACCACCCGTCCGTACAGATGAACAGATCTTACCACGCATTCGATGGGTGCCAATTGGGAAAAGCAACTGCTATCTGAATGAAGAAAAATCTCAACCCAGCCCAATTTTCAAGATTGCTGTGGATATTCTCAAGCAAACAAATTTCTTCAGAGCTTTTACAGCGTCATCAACAATACCGGCTATCTATATTCAACAATTCTGGGATACTATTTGTTTTGACAGTAAAGCTGGGAGTTATAAGTGTCAACTGGACGAGCAATGGTTTGATCTCACTCAAGACACACTCAGAGACGCTCTTCAGATCACGCCAGTCGATAAAAACCGGGCTTTTTCTCCTCCTCCGACTCCTGATACGCTTATCGAGTTTGTCAATGAGTTGGGTTATCCAAGAGAAGTCATAAACTTGTCAAATGTCACCACTAACGACATGTTCCAACCGGGGAGGCAATCAAACATAATCAACCTGTGCCTCACAGGAAATACTTCGGGATTTGAAAGGCCAAGAGCCCCCGTGCTACAAATCCTTTGGGGTGTTGTCAATCGAGCTTACATTGACTATGCTGAAAGAATGTGGGAAGAATTTACTCAATCCATCCACACTTTCACAGAGGACAAAAGGAATTATGCACAACATGACCTGGGGGAAGAAGAAAGCTACTTTTATCCTTATCCCGAGTATCAGATTCACTAAGTTGATCATATTTCACCTGCAACAGCTGCACAACTTCCACCCGAGACCCGAGTCTCCACTCCATTTGCCTACTGAGGAACCTGTACTAGGTCATCTCAAGTTCAGTGCTAAGGGGAGCAAACAAGAAGTCTTTGGGATGACAATACCGAATGAACTCATCAATGATGTCATTCGAGGAACAGACTACTATGATGCTTATATGGAAAAAGTTGCAAAGCATCAACGGTATATTGTGGGTGGGGAATTAAGTGATCCTAATTCTCCAGCACCAAAGCCTGCTAAGCCAACCAAACAAGCCAAACCGAAGGCACCAAAGCAAACTAAACCCACAGAACCTAAAGCTACAACCAAGAAGTCTAAACCTGCACCGGCCAAACCTTAGGAGAAGAAGCGCAAGCCGGTGTCGGAGCCGACAAAGGTCTCACCACTAGCCAGACGAGCTAAGGCGAGGAAAGTGGTTAAGAAGAGAACTGTTAAGAGTTCTAAACAGTTGGTAGATGAGTTCATTGACGAAGGGGTTCCTGCTGCTAAACCCAGGCTTGAAGACACAGAGGAGGCGATACTGCAAAAGGTTCTAGAAGAGAGCCTAACGGATGCTTACCCAACTCAAAGGGGTCCTCTTCCCCCTGTGGTATTCAGGGAAACTGATACTGGGAAACTTCAACCACTGCCAGAGGTGCCGGGAAAGGGGAAAGAGAAAGTAGGTGAAGAACAAGCTGCTCAAGTTCTTCTACACCTTCAGACTCCTAAGAAAAAGAGCCCGGCTGAACAGTATATCTTTCAGAGACGTACTCCCGTACCATCTGAACCAGCGGGTCATGAAGAGTCTTCCTCCCTTTATGCTGAACTTGGATTATCTGGCAGTGACACGGAGTCTGATGAAGAAATGCCTTCAGTGGTTAGAAGTGGGGCTCAAGACGAAGGCCAGGCTGGACCAGACCCTGGTAAACTAGATAAAGGCCAGGCTGGACCAAACCCTGATGATGTTGCTGAATCTCAACCTTTACCAACTCCTAGTGTTCTCGCTGGACCAAACCTTGAACACTCGGATGTTGAGATCACTGATGCCTCCAGTCAACCACAACCTGAGCATATGGATGAAGGATTCATAGCCACTGCATACCCTGAAGTTCAAGAGAATCTCAAGCTGACAGTTGATGAACAGATGATTCCAGAAGAACCTGTCAGCTCTACAGGGACGTTGTCTTCTCTCCAACACCTAACCAAGGACTTCAGCTATGGCGATCAATTCATTGATGATAAACCGTCGAAAGCCAATAATGAGAAAACGACAGCAGACACTAAGGCTGAATCAATGGTGTCCATCACTATTCAGCAAGACACCTCTGTCATCCCTCCTATGACATCACCAGTGATCGGTCCCGTGCCTAGACCCGATTCTCCCAATGTTTATTGGCCATTACCAACTAACACAACCACAACCTCAGCAACAACAACAACAACTCTTCCACTACCACCTCAACCACAACAAGGTCCGTCAGATCCCATCATCATCAAGCGTATGGGTGAACTTGAAGAGCTTATCGCGAATCTAGTGGAAGAAAATCAAGCTCTGGAAGCACGGTTAGACAAGCAGGGGAGCAGGATCAATAAGTTGGAAACTATGGACTTACCCAAAATGATCAGAGAGCAGACTGTGGAGTTTATTGATTCACAGGAGATTGACCGAAAGATTAATGAATCAGTTAAGGAGGTGGTTATCTCATCAGTAAAGCATGCAATGAGAGCTCCTCTTCGTGCTCGCTTCAAGGATCTCCCTACGTCTGACATGAAGGAAATTCTGCTCCAACGCATGTTGGAGGAGAACTATGACAAGGGACATGCTGTCCACCGAGTAGCATATGAAGCACTGCAGGACTCCATCCGTCGTGATGAATGTGAGGACTTCGATGTTGATAAGGCTCAGGAGGAAACTAAGAAGAAAAGTAAGCAAGATTCTCCAAAGACTCCGCCTGGGTCGCCACCTTCACCACCACCTCCTCCTCCACCACCGTCAGGCGCATCAGGGGCTTCTGGCACAACCAGAGCCTCTGATTCTGCTCAAGCTCCTCCTCCACCACCTTTATCCTCATCTACTCATCAGGGAGGTCAGTCAACAAGCACTGCGACCCCAAGTTCCTTAAAGACAACTGCTTCAGCTAAATACTCTGCTTGGACAACGACTGACACCCGGATTAAGCCTTCAATTACAACGATTCCTGATGATCTTTATATGGATGATGAAACCACTGCAGATGAACAAGCATATTCTAGTGGTGAAGAGGTAGGACGTGATCATATTCCTACAGTCAACTTGAGGCGGAGTTAGTAGAAACCTCTCACTGAAGATCGACCTGCTTCTCCAGAACCTGCCTGGACCATACCGTCATCTGATTTGCCTGTACCGACTAACAACTGGTCCTATGCTCTGAAGACTACATATGTACCTCCACCAGAGAACTCATTACTTGCTCAGACCGGTGATATCGCGACATTTATGGATTGGTTGGATTGGTTATGTACACGGCAAGGAATCTCTGAACTCACTCCTAAAGACCTGGAAGGCCCTGGATATGAAATTGTCAAAGTCTTTCATCCCGATGTAGTTCATCTCGAGTACCAGAAGGAAGAATGCCACAAGCTTCTCACCGATAAAGTGGATGATGCAATTCTAAAGTATAATGTTAGCAAGCCACTTCCACTTGGTGGTAAACCAGGTCATATTACTATCCAATCTGACTTCTTCTTCAATAAAGATCTGGAGTATCTTTGATACGGTCGCAAGATTGGCAGACCACCGTTGTCTAGCACATCAAAGATGAAGGCGGCTTGTCTATCTAGATGTATGGCTTAGAGCAACTGGTACCTTGATCAGTTCTGGTTTGAAGATGAGTCAAGATGACATCACTGCGAGTAAAAGGAATCTCTCACTGGTGGTTTCAAAGACAAAACGATTCTACATTGACAGATTCTCTTCTGAAGGAGACCGCAGAGCCGTCCGAACTCACATGCGTATCTTAAGTGTCCGTCAATTCGAAGTCTTCTCACTGTATGGGTACAATTACATGAAAGAAGATCATCCTTCGTCGAGCTGATCTCAAAGAATATGTCATCGCGGAAAGGGATTTCAAATATATGTACCCGAGTGACTTTGAAGATCTGTACTTGTTAAATCTTCAAGGTTACTTGAACCATCTTTCTCCCGATGACAAACAGGTTCTCACTATTGCGGTCAACCTCTGGACAAGAAACTTGGTTATCCGACAACGCGTAGAAGACTTTTAGCTGGGGATTGAGAGTTACCAGACAGTACATCTCTCCAAAAACCTTCGATGGCATCCACTGGATTTGAGTTCAAGCATGACTACACAGTCATAGACTCTCCAAGGGCAGTTACATTCAGAGACAGATACGGGGTGCAGATGATTTATGAGGTTGCAAAATGAGATCTCACAAGTTCAGTGATGGTACTCTACAACAGATCGATGAAGCATTGGACTACCGAGTCAAAGAGTTCAGAGTCAACAGGACAAATCCAGGGATGAATACAAGATTTTGGACGAAGAAAGACGTTTCAAAAGCAGATTTCATGGTTCGCATCCAAAACGCTAAAGACAACGACGTATCTCCGGAATTTGAGAGTATTGTTGGTGGACGAATTCGAGAAGCGACTACCGGTCACTAAGAGACCCGAATGAGTGGGTAGTATATCTTAAATTTTTTGTAATTATGTTTAAAATCAATTAATATGATAGTGACTAAAAACGTATTCAAGGGGAAGCTTTGAAGATTGTTTCATACATGAAGATTGTTTTATAATATCAAATAGGAGAAGATTGTTGGGATTTGAGATTTGATGATTACAAAACCACATATGAAGAAAAGAAGAAAGATGAAACAACAAGGACTTAATGTGCAATATTAAGTTAGCTTTTTATCAAAGCTAGGTTTTCTTGTAAACCCTAGCCTCTCTAGTATATAAAGAGAGGTAGGGTGAATAGTTTCATATCCATCATAATTAGATCTCTCCAATGAGAGTCTAATAGTTAGCTTATTAGTTTGAGTAATAGTTAGTTATCTAGATAGCATAGTCGACTGATTAAAGTCGAATAGTTTATAGTTTATTAGTATAAATAAAGAAAACCTTGTGATAACATTGATGTTCTTATTTGTTATTCCGCTGTGCTTTATATCATTCAATGTTATTATATCCTAGATGGGCAAAACGATCTATGAAACCTACAATAAGGTTTTAACAAGGTATATCTTAGTGATTGTCAACGATTACTCAAGATTTACTTGGGTCATATTTTTGAGGTCAAAATATGAGGCTCCTGGCGCCATCATTAAATGCATCAAAAATATTCAAGTTCCTTTTAATGCCAATGTCCGTAATGTTCGAACAGATAATGGAACCGAATTTGTCAATCAGACACTTCATGAATTTTAAGAAAATGTTGGTATCTTGCATGAAACATCTGTTGCTCGCACTCCTCAGTAGAACGGCATTGTCGAAAGGCGAAACCAAAATCTTGTAAAAGCTGCTCGTACAATGTTAATATTTTCTAAAGCTCTATTATTTTTATGGGCCGAAGCAATCAACACAGCCTGTTACACCCAAAATTGTTCTTTAATCCGCCTCCAGTACAACAAAACTCCATATGAGCTTATGCAAGATAAGAAACTGGATTTATCATTCGTTCATGTCTTTGGTGCACTCTGTTATCCTACCAATGACAATAACGACCTGGGTAAATTAGATGCAAAAGCTGACATTGGTATTTTTGTTGGTTATGCGCCCACAAAGAAAGCATTCAGAATCTACAACAAAAGAACCCGAAAAATAATAGAAACAATTCATGTGACATTTGATGAGCAGACAACAATGGCTTCTGAACAATTCAGTTCAGGACCCGAGCTTCATTTCATGACTCCTGCAACATCCAGTTTAGGACTCATCCAAATACTATTTCTCAACAACCTTGTATTCCACCAAACAGAGATGATTGGGATCACTTGTTTCAACCTATGTTCGATGAATACTTCAATCCTCCATCAGTTGTTGTTACTCCAGTTCAAGAAGCTGCTGCACCAAGAGCTGCAGTTCTACCCAATTCTCTTGTGTCAACTTCCATTGACCAAGATGCTCCATCAACAAGTATTACATCAACACAAGAACAAGAACATTCTCCAACCATTTCTCAAGGTTTTGAAGAATCACCAAAACACCAATTTTTCATAATGATCCATTTCATGAATCTCTTCATGAAGACTCGACTTCTCAAGGATCATCATCGAATGTGAGATAAACCCACACTCCATTTGAACACCTTGGTAAATGGACTAAGGATCATCCTATAGCAAACGTGATCGGCGATCCTTCTCGCTCTGTCTCTACGAGAAAGCAACTCTAAACTGACGCCATGTGGTGTTATTTTGATGCCTTCCTAACTTCTGTAGAACTAAAGAACTTCAAACAAGCAATGACTGAACCATCATGGATCGATGCAATGCAAGAAGAAATTCATGAAGTTGAAAGGCTACAAGTTTGGGAATTGGTGCCGTGTCCAGATAAAGTGTTATTGATCAAACTTAAACAGATTTATAAGGTCAAGACGGATGAATTTCGCAGGGTACTAAATAATAAGGCTAGACTAGTTGCTCAAGGATTTAGGCAAGAATAAGGAATCGATTTTAAGGAATCATTTGCACCGGTTGCTAGAATAGAGACCATTCGTATCTTCATAGCAAATGTCGCTCATAAGAATATGATGATCTACCAAATGGACGTCAAAACATCTTTCTTAAATGGCAAGCTCAAAGAAGAGGTCTATGTTTCTCAACCAGAAGGATTTGTTGATCAGGACAACCCTTCGCATGTGTACAAGCTTAAAAAGGCCCTCTACGGTCTCAAACAAGCACCACGTGCATGGTACGACATGCTGTCAAGCTTCCTTATCTCACAACATTTCTCCAAAGGTGCAGTTGATCCAACACTCTTTACCCGGCAAGCTGGGAACGACTTATTGCTGGTACAAATTTATGTTGACGATATAATATTTGCATCCACTAATAGTGCCATGTGTAATGAGTTTGCTAATCAGATGACCACTAAGTTCAAGATGTCAATGATAGGGCAGATGTCATTCTTTTTAGGATTACAAATTTCTCAAAGTCCTAGAGGCATCTTTATAAACCAATCTAAATATGCTTCTGAAATTGTTAAAAAATATGGTATGCTAACTAGTGATTCTGTAGACACACCTATAGTAGAAAAGAGTAAATTAGATGAAGATCTACAGGGGAAAACAGTTGATGCTACACTTTACCATGGCATGATTAGCTCCCTCATGTATCTAACATACAGTAGACCAGACCTTATTTATGCAGTCTGCTTATGTGCCCGGTATCAGGAAAAGCCTATCGAAAAGCACTTAAATACGGTTAAACGGATCTTTCGATACCTATAGGGAACCATTAACATGGGTCTCTGGTATTTGAAGGATACCGGTATGTCTCTGACAGCATATGCAGATGAAGATCATGCGGGGTGTCAGGACACTAGATGCAATACATCAGGAAGTGATCAATTCTTAGGTGATAAACTTGTTCCCTGGTCTCCAAAGAAGCAAAAGTGCACTGCCATCTTGAGTAAAAAGGCTGAATATATTGCTTTATCTGGGTGTTGTGCTCAAATCCTATGGATGCGTTCACAGCTAACAGATTATTGCTTTTAATTCTATAAGATTCCTCTGTACAGCGACAACAAGAGTGCGATTGCTCTATGCTGCAACAACGTTCAATATTCAAGAGCCAAGCACATCGATGTACGATACCATTTTATAAAGGAGCAGGTGGAGAATGGAATTGTGGAACTCTACTTTGTTCGGACAAAATATCAACTCGCTAACATCTTTACCAAACCCTTGCCAAGAGAAAGATTCAATTTCTTGATCGAGAAGCTTAGGAACTGAGAGCATGTTCGGAAAATGCTAAATGTCTGTACAGAGGGTATGAGGACAAGTAAAGGTGGTTACTCGCGGTATATCCTGTATCATATGTACATAAGAAAACGTAAAAACATAAAAATATTTTTCTTTTATATAAATTTTTCAAAAAGAAAATAAAAAATTAATAAAATCAAAAAAATATAATATGTATCTCTGGCATGTCTTCTGAAAATCGATAACATTTACGGCCTTAGAAATGTCATTTAATAATGATATGAGGCTGTAAATGAAGTTCGAGCAAAAGTTAAAAATCTTTTAAAACATGCCAAAAATGGCTTGCTATTATTTCGGATAGCAACCCGGTCATCATCTTAAAGGCAAGTATTTCAAAAAGAAAACTTGACCTCTCAACAGGAATTTATTCTCGGGCATGGTCTACTTTATGACCATGCAAAGGCTTGTGATTATTTTGTATCACAACCCGTGCTTCCCATATTCCATAAGTGTACGTGTCAGTGCGCTTATGTGTCAAAATAAAAGAAATCTTATTTTTCATGGTGTTGATTGTCAAAAATAAAATAATCATCTTTAGAAATTCATCAAAAAAATCATTTTTAAAGACATTTGACCACTTAAACAACGACTACAGCTCTTTTAATATAAAATGGCTCATTGTTTGAGGGGGAGAAAATGTCAAATATCTTCTTCATAAAATCAGTTTGTAATAAAGGAAAAGGTTTTAAACAATAACGGGTTAACAATTAAAGGGGAGTTAATTAAGTTTAGCTTATATGAGCCTTAACTGTTATGTGTTTATGCCTTTCGAGAGTATATGTGCAAATATAAGTTTCTAGGTATGCTAGTTAAAAACATTAGGGACTATTTATGCCATGTGTTAAACTTAAAATGCCTAATACAACTTAAATAAGAAACATGAAAAGGATATGAAACTTGAGGGGGTGAATGTGTCAAAAACAAATTTTGTTTTAATAACACCCACCCCACCTCGTCTTTTTACACACACTTAGAATTTTTTTCCCCTCCCTTTACCCATTCGAAAATCGCCATCAATTGTTCTTCATTTCAAGAGGTTATCATTTAAAAGGTATAACTAGAAACTCGTTCCTCACACTCTAAACAACACATCTCTCAAACGAATTAAGTTTTTATATGGATTTGATCTCGAAAACCCTACAAAATGAATTAGGGTTCATCAAAATCAATACTGGATAAAAACCTAAATTGAGTGAGGGGTTTTGGTTGTTTTGGAGTGTAGAACACTCGATTAAAACAGTTTTGTGATTAGTGATCATACGAATGTGTTCTTGATAATTCTTAGTTGCGAAAATTTAGGTTTTGGGAGTTAGTGAAATATGCTTGTGGGTTTTGTGCTAGGATGTTTGTATCCTCTTCCTTAAATGTGTTTGAGCCATTAAAGGCATTCCTTGTTTGTTGTTTCTTGTATGAATGTATTAAAATGGATAAATATGCTCGTTTTTGCTCATTGATGATGATTCTGTGGCTGATTGTTGTTATAATTGATCCTTAGTGTTTTACATCTGTTAAGAATGTTATTTGATCATGACTTGATGTTTAAATTCTCATGTTTGTGGCAATGTGATTTTTGGAGGCGAGTTAACAACGCCTTTAGAAGGCGAGTTAACAACTCCCTTCAGAAGGGGAGTTAACAACACCGCTTCACGAGGCGAGTTAACAACTTGGCTTCACAAAGTAATTTATCAACCTCATTAAGGAGGCAAGTTAACAACGTTGTTAAGGAGGCGAGTTAACGATTTCTATAGGAGGCGATTTAACAACATTCCATTAGAGGCGATTTAACAACCCACTATAAGAGGAGATTTAACACTTCTTAATAGGAGGCGATTTAGCAATGACTTTAAGAAAATTTAAGATTGAATTTTTTTGAAGGCAATTTTCAACTCAAATTAGGTAGCTAATTAAAATTGGTTAATTATGCAATCTAATCAAGTTAAGTAGGCTATATATCAAGGTTCAACAAGGATATTTAAACATGTCTTAGGTTACCTTATTCTCTACAAGACAATTTGAATAGGATTCCAATAAGCTCTATTTTAGTTGTCTTAATGCCTTTATTAAGTTGCCCTTCGGATGATAAGAATTTATTCAAACATGCTAAATGCCTTAATGTGCCTAATCATTAAAATGATACCACGACATGAATCAAGCTTAAGTGTTCAACAATCAAAGGGCCTTATAGTACATTGTATATAAAATTGGTTATATATAACATAAATACCACTTAAGCTCAACAAAAAGCCCTTGATGATGCTCTTGTTGCCCCTGTGGACCGTCTTGAGTTCTGGAAATACAACATGAGACTCAAAACAGACATCAAACTAAAAGAAGATACATTTCAAGTGGTGTTGGATGCTCTTGCTCTCACTCCCTTCTGCCAAGCATTCCTGATCACTGCAGAAGTTCCTGCTATTTATATGCAAGAATTTTAGGCTACAGTTTCTGTTCATAAGTCATCCATCAGATTCACGATTAACAAGAAGAAAGTCTATATCGATCTTGATATATTTAGAGAAATTCTCCAGATCTGCCCTAAAATTCCAGGACAAGAGTTTGAAGACCTCCTACTGAAACATGACATTCTCCCTTTCATCAAAGATCTTGGACACTCTAGAGACATCATTTGCCTCTCTGATGTGAATGTTGACTACTTATACCAACCATGGAGAGCATTTGCTACCATCATCAACAAGTGCCTGAGTGGCAAAGAAACTGTAATGGACAAGATTCATCTATCCCGTGCTCAAATCCTCTGGGGTATGTTCTATAAGAAGAACATCGACTATGTGTATCTACTATAGGAAGACTTCTTGTTCCAGATTTAAAACAAAGATGCTAAGAAGACAAACAAGATGTCATATCCCAGATTCACAAAGATCATCATTGATTACTTCATGTCAAAGGATCAGTTTATTTTGAGGAGAAACAAGATGTTTTGGCATACTTCTTGAGATGATACCATGTTTACTTCTATGAGATGTATCTCCAGACATGAAGATACTCAAGTATATGGTACCATTCTCCTAAGGAACTAACAAACCAAGCAATGTTGGAATCCAATGCTTACAAGACATACTACGCTTTTACTTCTGGAAAGAAAATTCCAAAACTAAAGTACATTCGAAAGAAAGTTGATTCTGATACATCACCCAAGCAGAAGCCTGTTCAAGCTACTAAATGTACCAGACTCAAGAAAAAAGCTAAGGTGGCTAAATCTGACAAGAAGAAGCAACCTGCAAAGAAGCCAAAAGCCAAAGGATTAGCTATATTATCTGAGGTTGCATTAACTAAAGCTGGCTACCAAAAGAAGCAAGACACAATTTCACAGTTCTCATACAAGTGGCTCAGGTAATGGGGTTGACACTCAGATAAAGGTTCCTGATAAGCAACATCTCAAGACGACTGGTGCAGATGAAGGAACTGGTACTATACCAGGAGTTCCCGATGTACCCATATACGATTCTGAAAGTGAGAAAGAGTCTTAGGGTGACAGTAAAGATGAAGAGAAAGATGATGAAAACTATTCTGATGATATAAGTGATGAAGGTGACGATGATAATGATGGTAATAATGGAAATGATGGTGATGATGATGATGCTAATGATGATGATAAACAAGAAGGTGATGACACGAATAATGATGATGAAGAGACTGATAGTGATAGAACTGAGTCAGACAGAATCAAGATTCCTATTCTCGATCAGTCTACCACTGAATACTATGAAGAAGAAGAAGAAAAGATTGATGATGAAGAAACGATGAATGATGATGACGACGATGAGGTCACTAAGGAGTTGTATGAAGATGTAAATGTGAATTTAGGATATGAAAACACTAAAATAACCAATACTGATCAAGGAGCCTCAGAACAACAAAATGTTTCTCAATAATCAGGGTTTGAGCAAGTAGAGGAAGACGCTCATGTGAGACTTACTCCGGTTCTTGACACATAGAAGGCTGATAAACATGTACAAAGTTATTCTGTCTCCTTCGACTTTACAAGCAAGCTCCTAAATCTTGAGAATCCATCTCCAGCTGATAATGAGATTGCTTCATTGATGGAAACCTCAGCTCATCATGCAATGGCAGTTCCTGAAATCACATTCGGTTTCACTACAACTATTCCTCCACCACCTCCATTCTTCAATCCTCTTCTACAACAAGCAACACCGACTCCAACACCAACAACTTTTGAAGCTATAGCCTCATTTCCTTCACTTTTAGATTTCTCATATGTATTCAGATTCAACGATAGAGTCACCAACTTGGAAAAAGATCTATTAGAGATAAAGCAAGTAGAACAGTATGCTCAAGCTCTCTCCTCCATTGTTGCTATAGTTGATTGTTACATGGATAACAAACTTGGAGAAGCTATAAACAAGGCCATTCAAGCACATAATCTGGACTACAGACAAAAAGCTCAAGATGAGAAGAATGCTTACATAGAACTCATTGATATTAAAGAAGAAGTCAACACTCAACTTCCTTAGATTCTTCCTCAAGCAGTATCAGATTTTGCAAATCCTGTGATAGAGAAAAATGTTACAGAATCAGTAGAAGCTGCAGTCTTAACAAGGTCTTCTTCATAACCAACGTCTACTTATAAGGCAGCCACATCACTCTCCGAGTTTGAGCTTACAAAGATACTGATAGACACGATGGAGAAGAACAAGTCATATGATAAAGCTGACTACAAAAAGAAGCTTTATGATGCACTAGTCGAGTCTTATAACACTAACAAAGATCTCTTTGATTCATATGGTGAAATCTTTTCATTGAAGAGGAGTTGAGATGAAAGAGACAAAGATCGAGACCCCTCCGCTGGATCAGACTGAGGGACGAAAAGAAGAAAATCGAGTAAAGATGTTGAGTCCTCCAGAGATTCAAGGTCAAAGGAAAAGAAGTCTTCAAGCACCTCTAAAGACTCCTCCCAATCTCAACATAAGTCTTTCGGCAAGTCTGCCCATGCAGAGGAGCCAAGTCATACTGTTGAAGACTTAGGCATGCAACAAGATCAAGAGTTCGTCACAGGAAACAATGATGACTAACCCGCTGACAAGGAGGTTACCAAAGCTGACTGGTTCAAGAAACCCGAGCGACCTCCAACTCTTGATCCTGATTGGAGTAAGAGACAACATGTTGACTTTCGACCTCCTCAGACCTGGATAAGTCAAGTTGCGCATGCTGAAGAACCTCCCACTTCATTTGATGAGCTCAATGATACTTCATTTGATTTCTCTGCATTTGTCATGAATCGGCTTAAAATTCCAAATCTAACTCAAGAAATTCTGGTTGGACCAGCATTCAACCTGCTCAAAGGCACTTGTAAGAGTATTATGGAGTTAGAGTATCATTTTGAAGAATATTCCAAGGCTACCACAAAATGTCTTGACTGGTATAACCCCAAAAACAAACCGTATCCATTCGATCTCAGAAAGCCTCTTTCGTTAATTCAAGATCATCAAGGACGCCAAATTATCCCTCAGGATTACTTTATTAATAACGATCTAGAATATCTAAAGGGTAGATATTTAAGCAGACGATACTCAACATCTATGACAAAGACAAAGGCTGCTACTTATGATCTCAAATGGATCGAAGACTTGGTTCCTAAATTGTGGAGTCCCGTGCAGGTGAAATATGATCAACATGCTTACTTGGGCACTTCACACTAGGATCCCAAACGCCAAAGCTTCTACGAGTATGCTAGCAACATGACTTCGTCTAAAGATGTTTACTCCAAAAGAAGAATTATTGTGGTAACCAGACTTAAAATTATGAAGAAGTATGACTACAGTCACTTGGAAGAGATTGAAGTTCGTCGAGATGATCAGAAACAATATATGTTTAGAGAAGGTGATTTCAAAAGACTTCGCCTACAAGACATTGAGGACATGTTACTTCTACTTGTTCAATAGAAGCTGATTAATCTCACAATCGACAAACGGTATGCCTTGAATGTGGCATTACGTATGTTCACAAGACAGATTGTCATTTAAAGGCGGGTGGAAGATCTTCAATTAGATGTCAAAAGTTACCAAAAGAAGCTCAACCTTACCAAGACAGACACATTCAGGTCAAATCTCATAAACAGGACCACATACACTGGATATTCAGACCCTAAAGGAGTGATTTATCAGATTGAATGAACATAAACAGATTGATGCGCGCTGATGAACTCCATAAATTTAGTGATGGCATGCTGGATGATGTTTGGTCTGCTCTTCATGACATTGCTTCGGGAATAAGAATGGAATACCTGTCAATGAGGAAATGGAGTAACTTAGACAAGAAAAGGGCTCGAGTTATGGTTCAGGATATAGATAAGCAGCTTTATCAGAGGAGATTGATGCAGAATCTAGAGAAGTTTGTTGGTGGAAGGGAATACAGGAATGATCTCAGGCTACTGGAAAGGACAGTATGACTTTGTCATATTTTATCTCAACTCATTTCAGGTCAATTTCTTGTATATAATAAAACTTGTGAATATGTGAATAAATAGTGTAGACGATAATTAGGCATATATAGTGTTTGAGTACGAATTTTCAAAAATTTCTTAGTAAATTCAATTTTTTTTAACTTAACGTACTCAAACACCATATAATTCCTTCATAATTTGAGGGGGAGCATTAATATGTTCCAATAATCAGCTTGTTAATAATTGGACATCTTCTCCCCAAATGCATATATTTTATCAATTAATATCCAAAATATTAAAAGATTTAACATTTTTGATAAGGGGAGAAAATGTGATTAAAATATATGGCTAATAATGTGATTTTTAAGATCTCAAGTGTACGCTAACCCATATATGTGCTAAACTCTTTCGATTAATCGATGCACATATGAAGGGGGAGCAAATGGTTACGTGATTGGCTGAAATGTGGAAGTACCAAAGACCGACCATTTAAATTACTGTATTGGAGTTATAAGGTGGTTAAGTTTAGGTATTCATTCCCATGATCCAGCCAGAACCGGAGGGATCTACCCAGGGATATTCCACTAGATAGTGTAGTAGTCCTTAGGTATGAAAAAAGGAGTAAAAGTGAGAATAAGGGAAAAGTGCCGACTGAGATGGAGCTAGTACTGGAACAAACCCAACAAGGTACTAGTTATGAAGTCTCGGTAAGCGCTGAAGGGGTTGAAGAATTAAAAAGAAAAGTTAAGATAAAGGGTGAAAAGAAAGAAGCCCTCCTTACACTTAGGCAGAAACCGGGTCAATACATCTGCTGTCAAGAATCACAAAGATGATTGTTGACATTGAAGACTGACATCATGGACCCAGTGATGCAATGCACAACCCTCCCTAGCCACTCAGAATCTCTCAAAATATTTCTGTTTCATTTCTCACGGAGATTACACGCATTTCTATCAACTTTCTCACTCTGAGTTAGTTGGTATTGAAAAGGTAGTAGTCTGCTCCAGCCTCCGATCACTAAAACCAAAAGTGCACTATTGAGTCTAGATCCAAAAGAGATCATCCATAAATCTCATTAGGACACTTGTCAAAATTATGCTTGCTAATTCACACAATGTGAAAAACAAGAAATTTATATTAAGAGTCATACGCATTATCCTTGTGATTTTGCCAGAACATCTGAGTGATACTTAAGTATTCATAGTGAAGATGGAAATCCTGCTTAAGCCAACATTAAACAAGCTCTTGGTAGGTGACTTATGAGATCCTATGCGGATCGAGCTTGTGATACTGAATATTGATTCGGTCCAGCTTATGAATTGACGAATGAATTTTAAAAAAGATAAAATTGTTGGCGTGTCATAAAAACCCATTGCAATTTGACACACCGACTGATTTTCTAAATCGATTTTCAATCTTATGTCCATGGGAAGCCTCACAATGGTATCTAGACATAGGAAAGCTGAACACGAATTGAGGGCTTAATCGGGAAGATAGTAACTTACCGGTTCACTCTTACCGTGTTGTCTGCTATAAGATGCTCTAGTAATAAGAACGGCTAGCGCAGCTGCGAAACCCTTTCAAGGAGATTCTTCAGAATTCTACCTAATCACAGGAAGTATTTATACTGAGTAACAGGGAACCATGGTTGCTACAACCATATTCGAAGAAGTGACAAAGCTACTTTCATCCATATATATTGTTTATCACTAACCTATTCATGCAGGTTTCTTGATGGTGGTAGCAGTTTCCCGATGACGAGTCAAAGCCAATAACACATGCTCACACTTGACCAACATATATAAAGACAACATGAAAGCTCAAGTACATGTTTCAAGACTTCTGCTACTTTGAGCCCGTACGTCTTTCTTGAAGCGACAAAGTATTAAGTTGATATTAGGGCTGAGCAAATAGACCGGTGGACCGGACCGGACCGGAAAACCGGACCGAACCGGACCGAACCGGACCGGACCGTACCATTTCGGTCCGGTCCACGGTCCGGCTTTTTAGACCATTTCGGTCTCGGTCCGATCCGGTCCTAGCCGGTCCGGTCCGGTTTTGGACCGTTGCTCACCCCTAGTTGATATTGTATGTCCTCCATAAAGTGACGAAGTGTTAAAGTTAAAGAATATCAAGAAAGATGGCTACACACGCTTTCAACATCAAGAACAGTATGAGCATGTTGGTCCAGAAGTACAAAGATTACAAGAAGGCAAAAGATCACAAGATGATGATAAGAGATTATGCTTGGTTGATGATCTCAAGAAGTTCAAGATCACATTCATGTTAAGTCAAAGATACAAGTCAACGCCTAAAGTCAAAGATCACTACAACATATCACAAGTTAATAATTGAAGTTATAGACTACGAGCTCAAGACTAAAGTCAAAGCATAGTATGCTAGGTTCTAATTTTTTGTAAATTGGAGTGACCTCCCCTAGGGGGAGATTGTTAGGAATACGAAAAGTATCGGTCACTTCCAATATAGTTAGTCGTAGCTCGTAGATTAATTATATGTAAAGTTAGTAAGCTAACCGGGCCAAAGGCTCATGGAAAGCCCATGTCTAAGCCCATGGACGGCCTTAGCATGAAGTATTTATACCCTCTCCACATATGGAGAGGGTGGTTGGGTGGTTCATTTTTTACACTAAATCTAATCTTTCTTTCTTTGTTACTTTCTCTTACTAAAACCATCCTCCCATCTACTTTCTCTCTCTAGATTTCTATAATGTTCTTTGGTGTTATAGATTACTAGTATTCTACAGCTTCTTCTTTCTGTTCAACACAAGCTATTCCACCTCGACGGGAATGATATTGTTGACTTTATCATGGCCCTTCGTATGTTCACAAGAATCCTAATCCTCAAGAGACGTGTTGAAGATTTACAGCTTGGTGTACAGAGTTAACAGAAGAAGCTTAACATCACCAAACCTCAGAATACCTTTCCAGAGATTGAATTCAAAGAGCCCTACACTCCATCATACAATCCACCAGGAATTGTCTATGAAGACCTGAACAAACAAGAAATATTTTTGCGAGCTGATGAGCTATACAAGTTCTCGGATGGCACACTCAAGTCTGTTCACGATGAGATTCATAATAGAGTACTCAACTTTTGTCTGGATTACAACAAGGAGATGCCAAAGAGAAAGTGGATGGCTGTTGAACGAAAGAGATCGAGTCTTATGGTTGAGTTGATTGATAAGCAGCTGCGAGAAAGGGATATCATCAGAAATCTGGAGCGATTATTTGGTGCACGGGAACTCGAGATGGACTACAAACTTATGACGCGTAACGTTTAATCGTCAGGTCCAATCTCAAAATCTTATCTTTTGAATATTGTGAATATGTAGTATAGACTTATAATAATATGCAATATAAATAGTGTTTAAGTACGAATTTTCTAGAATTTTTCAATAAATTAAAATATAATTCAAATTAACGTACTCAACACTATATATATAATGCCTTAATAAATTGAGGGGGACCATTAAAAATGTTCCTAATATGGCTTGTTAATAATTGGACATTTTTTCCCTGAAACCAATAATATTTGAATCAATTGATATCAAAAATATCAAGAGATTTAACATTTTTAATAAGGGGAGAAAATATGATTAAAATATACGGCTAAATATGTGATTTTAAGGACTCAAGAGCAAGTTTCACCCTTTATGTGCTAAACATTTTTGAATATCAATGCATATGTTGAGGGGGGGAAATTTCAAATGGTTTTAAGGCTGAGAATAATACCAAAAGACCGACTATGTTTGTAATTACTTGGAGTTATAAGGTGGTTAGGATTAGGTATTCGTTCCCACGATTCAGCCAGAACTGGAGGGATCTACCCAGAGACATTCCACTAGTTAGTGTAGAAGTCCATAGGTATGATATAAAAAAGGAGTAAAATTGAGAATAAGGGAATAGTGCCAACTAAGATGGAGCTAGTACTAAAACAAACCCAACAAGGTACTAGTCATGAAGTCTCGGTAAGCACTGAAGGGGTTGAAGAATTAAAGAGAAAAGTTAAGATAAAGGGTGAAAAGAAAGAAGCCCTCCTTACACTTAGGCAGAAACCGGGTCAATACATAAACTGTCAGAAACACTAAGTTGTTGTCTGGTATTGAAGACAGTCGTCATGGACCCAGTGACGTAATTCATAACCCTTCCCAGCCACTCAAGGTCTCTCAAAAGACTCTTGTTTCATTTCTCACGGAGATTAAACATATTTCTATCGACTTTCTCACTCCGAGTTAGTTGGTATTAAAAAGGTGGTAGTCTGCTCCAGCCTTCGATCACTAAAAACCAAAGTGCACTATCGAGTCTAGAGCCATAAAAGAGACCATCAATAAATCTCAATAAGACACTTATCCAAAATATGCTTGCTAATTCACATAATGTGAAAACAAGAAATATATCAAGAGTCTTACGCATTATCCTTGTGATTTTGCCAGGACATTAGAGTGATACCTAAAAATTACTCACAATGACGATGGAAATCCTTCCAGAGCCAACATCAAACAAGCTCTGTGGTGGGTGACTTGTGAGATCCTACACTGATCAAACTTGTGATATTGGATATCAATTCGGTCTAGCTTATGAATTGATGGATGAATTTTGAAAAAGATAAAACTATTGGTGTGTTATAAAAACCGTTTGCATCTTAAAACACCGACTGATTTTCTAAATTAATTTTCAATCTTATGTCCATGGGAAGCCTCACAAGGGTATCTAGACATAGGAAAGTTGAACACAAATTGACAGCTTAATCGAGAAGATAGTAACTTACCAGTTCACTCTTACCGTGTTGTCTGCTTTAAGACGCTCTGGTAATGAGAACGGCTAGTACAGCTGCAAAACCCTATCAAGGAGATTCTTCGGAATTCTACCTGATCACAGGCAGTATTTATACTGATTAACGGGGAAACGTGGTTGTTACAACCATATTCGACGAAGTGACAAAGCCACTTTCGTCCATATGTTGTTTATCACTAACCCATTCATGCAGATTTCCCGACGATGGCAGCAGTTACCCGATGACAAGTCGAAGTCAATACCACATGCTCATACTCAACCGACATAAGTAACAACATCATGAAAGCTCAAGTACATGTTTCAAGACTTCCGCTACTCTAATACCGTACGTCTTTCTTGAAGTGACAAAGTATTAAGTTGATATCGCACATCCTCCATAAAGTAACAAAGTGTTAAAGTTATAGAATCTCAAGAAAGATGGTTACATACGCTTTCAATATCAAGAACAATATTAGCATGTTGGTCCAGAAGTCACAAAATCATAAGAAGGCACAGATTACAAGATGGCAAAAAGAGATTATTCTTGGTTGATGATCTCAAGAAGCTTAAAAGATCATATACAAGTCAAGAAAAGGATACAAGCTAATGCCTAAAAGTCGAAAGATTGCTACATCAAGATTCATAAGATAAAGAATAAGATAACAAGACTATGAGATAAAGATTGAAGACATTCATAGAATGTAGAGCTTAATTTTTTGTAAATTAGAGTGACCTCCCTTAAGGGGAGATTGTTAGGAATCGAGAAAAGACTCGGTTAGTTCCAAAAGTGTAATAGTATAGCTCATAGCGTAATATTTAGAAACTTACCAAGCTAATCGGGTCAACATAAGTCATCCTTATGTTGACCGGCCACTGTGAGGTATAAATACCCCTCTCCATGCCTTGGAGAGGGTTGGTTGTTCATTTAGTTATTCACATCATAATACATTTTCCTTTCCTTTCTCTCTCTAAGTGATACAACCCACTTTCTCTCCCTAAACTTTCTATCTTGTCTATGGTTAGGTGATTTGATACTTCTACATTTACCAATTCAATAAACAAGTATCCAAACATTCCATATCCAAAATCACATAATGCCCAAACAAACACAAGATGACTACTCTGTAATCAAACAAGTAATACACATATTAAACTCATAAAATTTAGAAACTTTCATATAAAAAGATAATAGAAGTGTACCAAAGTTATAAGATCAAAAGATGGCAATTACAAGCTTTTCCAACCGGAAATTATTATCTATACCCTAAGCTATTGATTCCTATTATCTCAAACCCTTAAGTTGCTGTCACCACACTTGTAGGATCAAGATTTAACAAGCCAGGATCGTCTGGCATGGCTTCAATTGAGTGGAAGTATGATCAGAGGATGTTGTGGTACAAAGGGATGGTTAGATCAAAGGTTTTTCAACCTAAAATCCCTATTTTAAGGTGTGTAATCGAATGGGATCGATTTATGTGAGATGTGTGTGAAATGAGAGAGTCAATGAGGCTTTTTTATAAGCTTTATGTGGTCCGAAAACCAACGCACAAGAAATATTATGCACCATACTTCGGGTATTAATGTTGTCTTCATTTAATGCCTTTAATTCTTTCCACCGCCCCAAAAGTGCGCCGCACTTTTTGCAAAACTGGCGTACTTCTGATCATTTTCACTTTGTGGCTTTTTACAAAGTTGTAGATAATTGAATTCTATTCGCGTGGCCGTCAGAGTGTGATCAAACGGAGTTCGTATTACCGAGTTATGACCAAAACAGTAAATAAGTGTCGGAAAGCATTCAGCTTGAGTTATTTCTTCGTTTAAGCTTCAAATCTTTGTGTATTCTTCCGTTTTCTTCCACGACACGTATCATGAACCAACAATAGTAAATATACTTGATTAAGTATCGAAAGTTCTTTTAATTAACCAAAATAGATATATAAAAGCACTGATAACTCATGCAGAAATATGTATTATTTGAGCGTTATCAAATCCCCCCACACTTAAACTTTGCTTGCCCTCAAGCAAATTTAAGAAAAGAAATTTAGAAACCAAGGTTCTTACATGATAAGACAAGGAAATTTTTATATAAATTTTTAAATTTTGATGTTTATTAAAAAAAAATATTGGGTGTGAAATTATCAAAAATATTTTTAGTTTATAATAAATAAGCGCAAAAGGCGCAAACTTGATGTGTGTTTTGAAAGCTTTAAATTTATAATACTAGAAATACAAATTATTACTAAAAATACAACACTCGGGAAAATATACCCTTTCGTGTATAGTATAGCTTAGGTAATTCCAGGTCGTTCCACGAGAATTAAAGTTTTCACAGTTTGTAAATAAGGTGCTAAGGTTAATAAGATTGTCACGGATCAAATTAACCAAAACGTGCATAAATTGAATATTGTAAAGAAAGCAATAAAAGGATAATTCAAGCAAATGATTAAAGTATGTTTGTTTAGGCAATGATCACTATGACAATGAATTGTTTAGGATAGTGTTTACAAGTTTAGAGAATAAAGATTTCACAAGTTACAAATTCTTTCGGCCTTTAAGTATAACTAGTGATTATATCGATTATTAACAACAAATCCTTTCGGCCTTTATAAGTTATTATAACAAATATAATAATTTGAATGATAGAACAATGATTTATAAAGTACCCTTTCGGCCTATATACTTATATAAAATATGTTTTACCAATTCAATAAACACATATTGTAACACTCTCAATTCAGCTTGGTCAGCAGAAGGGTCCAATGATGTTACGTCGTAGCACAATAACTCAAATCATAGAAAACGACTCAAAAAGAGGCGTTTTGAGAAAATTTCATT
>BQNB010017335.1:31500-42596 GCA_026074375.1 Tanacetum coccineum | reverse complement strand
ACACGAATTGTTTTAATAATTTTTTAGGTTCTTTTGTTGTAGATTCTGAACGCTTTCTTTGCGGGCGCGTAACTAACGAAAATACCAATGTCAGCTTTTGCATCTAATTTACCCAGGTCATCATTGTCATTGGTAGGATAACAGAGTACACTAAAGATATGAAAGAATGATAAATTCAGTTTGTTATCCTGCATAAGCTCATATGGTGTTTTGTTGTATCGACGGCGGATTATTAAACAGTTTTAGGTGTGACAGGCTGTGTTGATTGCTTCAGCCCATAAAAATAATGGAGCTTTTGAAAATATTAACATTGTACGAGAAGCTTCTACAAGATTTCGGTTTTTCCTTTCGACCATGCCATTCTGCTGAGGAGTGCGTGCAACAGATGTTTGATGTGAGATGCCAATATTTTCATAAAATTCATAAAGTGTCTGATTGAAAAATTCGGTTCCAATATATGTTCGAACATTATGGACGGTGGCATTCAAACGAACTTGAATATTTATGATGCATTTAATGATGGCCTTAGGAGCTTCATCTTTTGTTCTAAAAAATTTGACCTAAGTAAATCTTGAGTAATCGTCGACTATCACTAAGATATACCTTTTTCTGTTAATACTCACCACATGCATCAGGCCACACAAATCCATATGCAAAAGATGTAACTTTTCTTGGTTAATGTCTTTAGCTTTAGGTTGATGGGAGGATTTCATGCTTTTTCTTAACTCACATGCAGAACATAAATGGTCTTTCTGAAATTTAAGACTTGGAATGCCTCGTGCAATACCGTCTTTAGCTAGCTTGTTAATAGTACCGAAGTTGAGATGTGATAACCGACGGTGCCATAACCAGCTCTTAGTCTTTGACGCTTTAGATAGAAGACAGACCAAAGATATTTTAAGCATGTCATCAAGAGAAATTGTGTACAAATTTATGTCACGGGATTCGGAAAGTAGATCAACGCCTTCTAAATTACGATTAAAGCAAGTGTTTTTCCAAAATGCAACTTCAAGATCCGCATCGAAAAATTGACCAACCAAAAATAAGTTATGTACAAGCCCCTCGATGTAGTATACTCTTGAGATAGTAACATTTCCCATCTGATAGTCATCATACCCCATAATTTTTGCAATATTGTCGTTCCCGAATCTAACTGTACATAGAAATTTAATAACAAAGTTCATGAGCTGAGAGCGGTTCCCTGTCATGTGTTTCGAACATCTGAAGTCCAGATACCAGAGAATAATCTGGTCAACCTGTCATGATAAGAGAAGAAGAAGATGGAATATCTATAGCATTGGTTCCCCAAGTATGATTGGGTTCCAAGTGGTTAGCAATCTTAGATTTTACAATCTTAGCTTTTTTACTCGAACATACATTTTAAACATTTTTAGGTTTCCTACTATAGACTTTAAGCTCTGGTTTTTGTGTTTCAACTAAGTGGGAAGTGGTTTTCTTAGGAGGCACTACGTTAGCTGAAGTGATCCTAGTTAAAGGGCACAAGTTACCAACTATAGTGAAAGTTCTGCCTGTTGGTTTCCACTAAAGTCCTACTTTAGTGAATACATAACCCATAGGTTTCCAAATATTTTGTTTTTTATGTTTCTTAGCAGATTTAGCATGGCTATTTACATTTTCCACAAAATCAAGAAGACACATATCATGAACACCATCAAACATAGATTTCTTACAAGTAGCACAAATAAGTTCAGAATTCGCTTTTAACAGTGAATGCTTAACATCAACATCACGAATAGGTTCAACAACATGATTCTTTTTTATTAACTTTCCTAGATTGGGCTTCTACTTTATTCTTCATGTTCCTACTTGGTGTTTGCGAGATCCTATCATTCTTTATATTGCTTGTAGGGTTTGATCCACAATTACTAGCAGAACACTTCAATCCTATAGGAGACAACACAGGTGTGTTAGCATATGATGTTGTAGATGACTCTACCTATTTAATATTGCTTAAGGATGTGAGAGGTTCAGCAAACCTAACTTTCTTAACATTGTTTTTGTGTGTGACAGCAACCTTTTTCCCTCTAAGTTTAATCGCATTAGGTCATGTATCTTGAACATATACCAGTAACTCCTGAATTCATTGGGCATGCTTACAGGCAAAGTCTAACGCATTATCTAAAGGCTGTTTTGCTTTAGCTTGTTCGACTATTCCTTGAAGAATATCAGCTTGTTCTTGAGTGTACTTAAGGTAATTTATGTGAGCTTCCCTATTTTGTAATAACCTAAGAGCTAAAGGATCTAAGTCTAGCTTGAACATTCCTAGAACAATAATGTTGGCAGATGATATTTGTGCAACAATATCAACAATTTCTTTTCCTTTTAATTTTCGTAAATCATTTTTCAATGATGTTATCACAAAAAAATTATCTTGAATTTGAGCTTTTTAATCCTCATTTTTAGCACATTTTAAGTTCAGTTCATCAATTAAAGAGTCACTCTGTTCTTTAGTACGAACACGTGTCTTTTTAATTGAGTCAAACTGATCTTTAAAAACCTGTTTCACATGAATAATTTCTTTACAAAGACGCTCATTTTCCGAAAGTAATTTTGCCACACTATTTTCCAATTTTAAATTTTTGGTCTCTATTTCACAATAATCATAATTAACATTCTCTTCCTTGGACTTTTCTCTCATTGATTTTATAATTTCTTTCACCTTACAAATGGTACTGTCTTTGTCTTGTAGCTGAGTTTTCAAATCATTATTTTCAAAAAATTCTGGAATTTCGAGAGCATTTTGATTATCACAAGATTCATGTTTTTGGAAAATTTCTTGATTAAGTTATACTGACAATTCAAAATAAATACAATGTTTTTCAAGTTATGAGTAACTTTTCAAAAGATCATTATGCGCATTTTGTGATTTCAAAAGCTCAACATCAAGATTGAAACACTTATCACAAGATTCGTTTCTCTTTCTTTCAATATTCACAGATTCACCATTCAAAGACATAGAATTCATCATAGTAAGAATAACATCTTGAGACATGATTTGTTGTAAGAGTCGATCATTTTCCAAAAGTAATTCTTTCTTAGCAATTTCCAAACATTGTTTGTCAACTGAAGACTGTTGAACATCAGCGTCCATTTTGTTAAAAACCGTTTGAACTTCCATTACTTCATTTAGAAGATCTTTATCAAACACATTGAAGATATCTTTTAAAGATTTTAGAAATGGAATAATTTCATTGTTAAAAATAGCTTTAGTATGTTCAAACCCACATTCACCTTCTGTACGAGCATCAGGTGTTGTCCTCTTCTTCACCACAAAGTTAAACTGGGCGAGGTGGAATTTAAGCTTTTTAAGGCTTGCATTCACCAAACTCACCTTAGGTAGTTCACTGGGAATTTCCACTTTAACATGTCATATATTAGAAGATTTAATGGTAGGATTGGATATACGTAACCAAAAAGCTTGTTGAGCTGGCAATTCTTGTTTTGAAGTAAAATGATTCCAAAAATCTCTAGATAGTCAATTAAATTTTCATAATCAATAGGTTTATGAGAAATGTTTTGTTTAATGGCCTCTAGATCATTTTTTAGACATTTTTGATCGACTCTCTTCTTCCAAAATTAATGTTTCCTCATCATCAATCATAGTCTAGCACATGTTAGCAAGAAAAAACAAGACCATCATACAATTGTTTAAACCGCTGAGCTTTCATTGAGACAAAAACGCAGATTTTGATCACTAGAGCTTGTTGTTTAAATTATCATAAAAAACTTAAGGCTTGTTAACATACACTGTATGAGTAGATTGACCTACTTAAAATTATATTATTCCATTCCATTATCTTCTTTTCAAATCAATTTCATTAGTCCATATATTTATTTTCTTTTTCTTTGGATTCATTTTTGAAAACAGAGAATGTTTGCAATAAACATTCCTTTTTTTGATTTGTTTAGAAATATTTTGCTCAAGTGAGTCAACTTGTTCTTTAGTGTAAGCTTCTCTTTAATCACAATCCTCCATTGACAATCAATCATTTTTTCATACTGCCTTAAATCAATTATTAAGACGTTGTTTAAAAGTTTTTGACTCGTTCTTTATATCTCTCTAGCTCAGTGGTTACTGGATTCATTATTCATTTCCTTATTAGCCTATTCCTAAAAATTTACAATGATTAACATTTGTTCCGACATTTGTTCACTCACAGATAGATAATAGGGTAGATATAGTTAGGAGTGTTTGAAGACATATTTCTGAAACAACCCAGTGGAAAAATAACATAAGTTATTTATATATAACTAATAGTTATTTATCACTTGCTATGCAAATTTCTTTACATACTATTAAGGAAATGTAGTGGCACGGAGGACTTTCTTGGATGGAAAAAGTAGTTATAGTTTAGGTTTTAACCTTGTTCTCTATAACCGAGGCTCTTGATACCAATCTGTAACACCCCCTTATTTGACATCTAGCAGCGAAAGCTAAAATTTGGGGTATTACTTCATGAATCAACAGTCATAATAATAGAAAATGACTCAAAAGAGACGTTTTGGAAAATTTAGTTATCATTCAATATTATTTCAAAGTTTTACAAAAGGAGGTTCCAAAATACATATGAAAACATAGAGTTTGAATGATAACAAGTTTGGACGTCCTCATGTCCAATGCCACTCCGTGTCATAGGTTGCTCAATTACCTGAGATAAACATGCTAAAAAGGTCAACACAAAGGTTGAGTGAAATTCACAGGTTTGAAATGTAATAGTTGAATACAAGTCAATGTAATAGTAATAATTGCAACGAATACAATTATCATGGTAAACAATATTATATTATTGCACTAAGCTCATGACATCGAAGCCTTAAGTAAATGTTATTCATAAGTTGTTGCCCCAAGCGGGTGCTTTGCCAAACACCCAGAGTTCCTCAAATGAAATGTGTCTAATGGCCATGAATGTACCAGAACCTGGACGAGGAAGTACAGTCCTAATAGATCTATTCACGGCATTCGCGCTTACTTCGCAAAGTAATTAACAGTTCATGATAGTGGGGCCTTATGGCAAATGGAGGTACTTAGGCAATAATATATCAGGATAGCATACAGTTGAAAATACTTGTATTCATGGTTTATAGCATGTATCTCCCCACGGGATTTAGAAAACATGTAAAGGTGGGACTATGAACTCACCTTGATAAGGTAGTTGATTGATTTGAAATTTAATTCAAATGGAAGTAAACAGCCTCGTCACGCAACCTGGGGTAATATGTCAAGTCTTAGTTTGATTGTTTCAAAACTTTATTTCATAAAGTTTAACGTAAATGATTTTGGTTTATTAGTTTGTGAAAACATCGTATCACTGTTCGGGCTATCATAATCCAGAGGTCATGTAGTAAACGTTTGAGGAGCTAGGACACTTTAAATCGTAAATCCAGCAACTCGTCAAAACGTCTACCCAAATGAAATCCCCTCACATGAAATTCCCTAGTAACGTGATACGTTATAGTTTAAATGATAGGATTTTATCTTTTTAAGTTTCTTCAAAAGCTAGTGGATGATAAATTATGTTAAATATATAACATAATTATTTTATAGTGTTTCGATCGACGAATGATAACGACAAATGTGTCGGGCTTTAATAAAATCGAGTCTTATAATATTTAAATATATTTTTATAATTAATATAAAAATATTACACTTTATACCCTTGAGAATATGAAAATAACAATATATACCCTTGGTATATATTGATTTACACTTTTAACCCTTTAATTATATTTTTAAAATATTAAATCCTTAACTTTAAAATATGGAAAAATAGGCCCTTGTGGTTTTAACTTTAGAGTAATTATAATTTCAGCCCCTCTCTAGTTATAAGTTTCAAGAATTTTACAATATATACCCCTTTGCATGAAACGATTTGCATTTTAAGTCTAAAATCCATAATTCTTGTATTTTTAATCTAGAAATAGATTTGCAGCTTATAGATTATTACTATAAGCTAAAATAAGTAAGTTTTATGAGCTTGTAGCTTATAAAATGAGCTTATGAGTTTGAAAATCCAAAATGGGTTCGTTTGGTTTCAAAATCTTAACCTGATGGGTTCTAGCTTTTAGAGTTTGTTTTTAAGTTTATAAAAATGATAGATGAACTTATAGAAATAGCTTATAGGACCATATTATAGCTTTTAGCTTATAGAGTTTATGAATAGAGCTTATTAGGGTTTTTAGGGTTCAAAAAGATTATTTAGGGCACGGTTTGGTTTAGGAAAACCAAACAAATGGTTTTATGACTCAATGCTTATACAAGTAACTAAATTAAAGCTTATACATGATCTAAAACATATTAGGAGCTTATTGAACAAGTGAAAAGGCTTACTAGAGCTAGAATGGATCGAAAATGGCTTGATATGGGTCGAAAATGATGAAATGTAACCCGAAAGCTTGGAGATGAATCAAGAACTCTTCTTTTCTTATCCATTGGTTCCAAAATAGCTTAAAGCCCTTTTCCTTCCTTTTCTTAGCTTGGCTAGAACATGATTTTGAGGTAGTGTTTAGTTTAGATGGTGAATTGTGGAAACATGCATGTATGCGTGTATATATAGGCTAGAAACTTGGAGTGGTGGCCAAGTTGAATGAAGTAGGGACCAAGTTTAGCTACTAGTGACTAAGGAGAGCTAGTATGGTAGCTTAGAGAGGTGTAAGGAGGGGAGAGGGGTTCGGTTATCATAGGAGGTGACAAAGGGGGGTTTTACTTGGTAAGCAAGGGTGTGACAAGGTGCTAGGGTGGTGACAAGGTGGTGATGGAGGTGCTTAGCAAGGTGGTAGGCATGGTGGTGAATCATGGAGAAGGGTGGTTGCTTGGTTGTAGCTTGGTTCGAACTAGTTTAGGGTGAAACGGGTTGTTTAGGGTTTTCGGGTTATGGTTTTGGTTTTTAGATGAGCTAGGGTAATGAAATGGAGGGAAAACATAGTTTAAATATTGTGCATTGAGTGCTTGTAACATGTACTAGAAAGGTTGTACGAAATGCCTTAGAAAAATGGAGAAAAAAATGCATATTTTGAATTTCATGCATTATCGGGTTGTACATTGAGCTTTAGGGAGTTGTACATTGGTTTTGGAGGGAAAATATATTCGAATGTTATGCATTGTACACTTGTACACATGCCTTGAAAGCTTGTATATTTATTTTGTATGTAAACATTACATATAATTGGGGTTTTGATATAAACGTTAATGTTTAAAATCCGTTTTGATAAAACGTTATGGAAAGGTAAATAGATAACGTATGGTAAAATGGTGATTAAAACATATTGCTTGACATATTATAATGTTTACTTGCTATAAACGTTGATGAAATTGGCATTGGTAGGTTGCGTGAGCACGTTTACTTTGGTAATGTAAGTTACGTTACATTATGGATGGAATAAAGCAAAAATCTTTCCATGAAAATGGTTGCATCTAATTTAATAGATGGATAGTTACATAGAGGAAAATTGTGGGTTGTTATACCGGCAAACGTTCAAGCTCTTTTATTATCGCACGCCTATAATTTACACTTGCAAGCAACTGCCTCTGCCTCGTTAAGTTGGAAAGTTCATTTGCTTGCTGAGCTTCCCTTTGCGTCTGCATGAGTTCCTTCAGATGAACAAATCCACGAGCAGCAGCAATAGATAAAGGGGGTTTTAGGAAAGTGAAAGGGTTTAGGAAGTTAAGGTATGTATGTGTGTGTGTTTTGGATTTAAAGGGAGATATGTGAAGTGGATTTATATACAAGTGAATAACGCAATTACTTCATTGGAATGGTAAATGTTAAATGCGGTTAGACTGTGACATCACATCATGCACTTATCACATGGACCAAGCGTGCAAGTAACGTGTTGAATATTCCTTCTAAATTTGGTGGGAAATGGAAAGCCAATAGAACGCATTGAGGGACCAACGGTGTGAGTATAAAAACACTAACAAAATCACTTCAAACTATTATCAACGGGCAACGGTCATAAAGTCTGGAATTCTTTTTTTCTTAAAAAAATTTCACTAAATATTCTTGAACGGAAGTGAACAATTGACTTTAATGGTTATACAGCTTTTGCTAAATCATACCAGTTACTTAATTGACTTTCACTAAATCATACCCGCAGACTTTATAGTCAAACAATTAATACATTCATCCACAATAATATGACAAACAACTAGAAATATTCATTTCATCAACCAACACAAAACCACATTCAGCCACATAACCCATTACCTACTAAGAACATCTAGCCCAAAAAAAACTACCCTAAAGCTTCATAGTGTATAGTAAACGTAAAACCCAAACACAATCCAACTGATGATGAGATAATTCATCAACTTCAGTCGCTTTTCTTCAACCATAGCAACGATTTCTTCAAGCTCATTACGTGACCTCAACAAACCAGGGATAATCTAAATAGACCTTTGACACATTGGTGTATCAAACCACCGGAAGAGGTTGGCACATGTTGGACTCTAAAAATAAAAGAAAAAGGATGTGTAATATACAAACAAAATGATTTGTTACATATTTTTTGATCGGATCATACTTACAAGTGTAGGACAACCATAGAAACGACGACCTGAATTCCGATTAGTCCATGATGTTCTAATCACATCTTCCAAACCACACACACAATGAACTATTTTTTAAGTTTGTGTCTACTTTGCAAACCATCATTTATAACACACAGAAACGAGTCAGGGACCAATGGTGCAAGCGCTAAAGGACAAAAAAGTGCAACAGTAAAACACCAGTTTAAAAAAACAAAAAACTAATAAAAAAATTATTAAGGGACCAACGGTGAAATAATGACGAAACTTTGAAATTACTAAATTACCCATCGTTGAAAAGTCAAGCTAACACCCGTTACGTATAACGGGGCTCGAGGGACCAAACGGGTAACAACAGTGACAAAAAAAGACTAACGACATCGACCCCCGTTATCTAGAGACTGAATTCGCAATCGGGCATAACCATAAGGTCGAACAGTTTTACTTACCCAAGATTGTAACATATAACCTCCGCATCTGGATTGTAACAGAAAATAGTTAAGCATCATTACAGTCAAACAAACAAAGAGATTAACACCTAACAATATATCATCATTTGTGAAACCTAAACCTAGATCTAATACTTATCACACCTAAATAATACTCCATAATCATCTCAACACTTCAAATTGTACGGACAAGAATCAAAGCTTAAAAATTGACTAAAAAGTATATCGTCGAAACGTTCAGCAAGTCGAGCAATGACAAGATTAAAACTTATTTTGACAACTGTGTTGTACGGAGAACTAATTAACCCACCTACCCTGCTACTACTTTAATTGTTCTTATGTTTCGTTAATAGAAAAGTAAAGTTTTCTTCCCTTTATTTTAAGGGTAAAAGCCATAGAATACCAGCATACTTTCTGAAATTTACCACAATGAACAATTTATTTTTTTATTATCGATACCACCAACGTATTTTCAATTTTTTTTTTCAACTTGAACCATACTTTTGTACCGTTAGTTATAATGTTGCAACGTTAGTCCATTTAGCGTTTGCATCGTTAGTCCTTTAACAATAATTTTCCTTATATGATTTTTAAACGTATTATTACGTTTCCTTATGTTTTTGAACGTTTTTTACGTTTTCGAATGTTTCCTCTACTTTTTTGCGTTTTTTTACTTTTTTTACGTTTACGTCTGTTTTTTACGATTTCGTCTTATTTTTTACGTTTTCGTTTGTTTTTTACATTTTCGCCCATTTTTTTATGTTTTCGCCCGTTTTTTACTTTTTCGTCCGGTTTCTTGCGCATTCATACGTTTTCGTTTGTTTTTTATGATTTCGTCTGGTTTTTTATGTTTTCGTTTGTTCTTTTACGCTTTCGTACGTTTTTTATGTCTTCTTCCGTTTTTTACGTTTTCATCTGGGTTTTTACGATTTCGTCTCGTTTTTACGTTTTCGACCTTTTTTATGTTTTTGCCCGTTTTTTAGGTTTTCGTTCGTTTTTTACACTTTCGCCTGTTTTTTATATTTCGTTCGTTTTCGCACGTTTCGTTTTTTTACGAAAACGTAAAAGAACGGACGACATAAAAAAAGGGCAAAAACATAAAAAAACGGATGATACGTAAAAAACGGACGAAAACGTAAAAAAACGTAAAATACAGATGAAATCGTACGAACGTAAAAAAACAGACGAAAACGTAAAAAAACGGACGAAAAAGTAAAAAAACCTACGAAAACGTTAAAGGAGTAACGTTGCAAACGCTAAATGGACTAATGTTGCAACATAATAACTAACGGTACAAGCGTTTGGTTCAAGTTGAAAAAAAATTTGAAAGTACATTGGTGATATCGTTAATAAAAAAGTAAATGGTTCATTGTGGTAAATTTCAGAAAGTACGTTGGTATTCTATAGCTTTTACCCCTATTTTAAAGGAGGCAACTTAAAGATGGAAATTTCATGTATATTTAAACATACTTTAAAAACATTGTACATTATTTATTTATTGGTTGCACTTTAGGAAAATTCAATGTATGCCCCCCTCACTTGAAGTGTTAGTGTTATTTATCCCTAAAATGTGATTTTTACAAATGTTCTAAGGCGATTTGGGCAACTTTCACTCAAATTTAACAAGTGTCCATGCAAATATTTGGGCGACTTTCACTCAAATTTGACAAGTGTCTATGAAAGTATTTGGGAGACTCGGAACACTTGGGACACTTGTCAAATTTTGGTGAAAATCGCCCAAATCGTCCAGATCACTTTGAAACATTTGTAGAAATCACTTTTTTTGAGAGATGTAACGCAAACATTTTGAGTGAGGTGAGTATAAATAAAATTTTCTCTTAATTTATCTTGGAAGGTTTTGTTTATTTCATCAATGTTTTGAAAACCGGGTCTCGAATCGACCCGGTCGAGTTATCGGATCACCAGGTTATCAGGTTCACCGGTTTGACCGTCGGGTCAACCCGGTCTTACACAACAAATATATGTGTGTGTGTGTGTGTGTGTGTGTATAAGTTACAAATGGTAAAAAGTATAGGAAGGATTTCTAGCCATTGGATGTGAGGTATTAATGTGATTAAATTGAGGTATTAATTACATATTTG
>BQNB010017335.1:19821-30519 GCA_026074375.1 Tanacetum coccineum | reverse complement strand
TGATTTCAAAAGTCAACGTTAGACTTTAACTGTATTGACCTTTTTATACACATTTCATGTATATATGTTATTACTAAATCTGACCCGCTCCAAATGACCCGCTATATCATATTTTCACGATTCGGACAAAGAAGAGATTTTATATAAAACGACATTTCGGACAACTTTTTAGTTTTAGCCGAGACCCGAAACTCGACAGAAAATGACCAAAATGCCCCTGCAAGTTTCTGCAGGAACCTTGACATTTTTAATAAAAACACAGACTTTGACCTTGGGTTTTGACCCGTTATTACTTGATTTTAAGATCAGCGAGCCTCGCGGCAAGGTAAAACATCATTCTAAGCAATTTTCGTGTTTCGCCAGATGGCCGAAACGAACTCGAAAGTGCTCAAAACGAGCCTTTAATTTCCTGACAGTAACCATTATTTTATACAAGTGCTGAGTTTTTACAACAAATATATATATATATCGTTTTTGCTCTAACTTTTTCGTTATTTGGAGTTAGAAGCTCCATCTTATATCAAAGTTGTGTATATTCGTTTCATATTATAGTACGTTAATTATCAGATAAATACAAGACAACTTTAAATATGTTGCATACCCGACAGTAGGACTATATAGTATGTGCACTTAACATCTATATATGTAATGCTAGTGAAATCGTAACAAACTCGATAAAGTAATCATTATCAATGTTCAGTGATTTAAACACACATTTGTAAGTATGTTGTTCAGCATCCATGTGGATAACCTTTACAAAAAAATTATATCATATTGTTCATAAAAGTTTAAATCATGACACAACCATATCATTTATATATAACCCTCATATAACAACATTTATACAATGCCATTTTGAGACTTAAATGATGATAAATTACGTAGATGCATAATAGTTTCTTTGACTAATGTTTATTAAATTTGTAACTCTCTATGGCATTTATTTATAAACTTAGTGACCTAGTAATTGATCATTAAAAAAAACTTTAACATATATAAATATATAAATGATGATTCTAATCATGACATATAACATACCCATGACGTATAGTCGATGCTTAATGAATATTTAATGCACAATATCAAAACAATAAAACTTATTAACCACAACCGTTACACTTAGTGTAAAATATGATATGAATTATAATCCAATTTTGTTATAATATATCAAACCAAAATATGTCTATTATACGTTAATCAACAATCGAATACACGAAAAAACACTAGTCAAGTTTATTCTATGTTTATAATCCATTAGTCTAACATCAAGATTCTTGACATAAGGTTAAAACAGAACGTTTGATAAGATTCATATATTTTTCAACTTATGTCAATTGACAAGATTTTTTTTATATGAAAGTGACTCATATTCATTTGAAACTTAACAATAAGTATATTGATATGAATACTTTATTTCATCAAACCAATAATATTTCAGACATAAATATAAACATAACATTGATATGTCATAAATATTAAAATTATTTCATACCACGGTTGGATAGTACACAAAAACTACATCACAAAAACAACATAATATATATTTTTTTTTAACGGCAACTTTATTAGACAACTAGCAAGGAGCTAGAAATTACAAAGGAATCAAATATGGGTGTTGAAGCCAACTATCCCATCTAACAGAATGTTTGCGCCTAGCAGTACACCATAAGAAAGAGCATCTAACTATATTGTCATAAATAACTTCTTTTCTAGGATGAGAATCCGCAAATAAAAGTTGATTCCTATACGTCCAGATACTCCACCAAGCAGTGTAGAACACACCTTCCAGAACCATTTTCGAATTAGAAGGCATCCGAATAGAGTTAAACCAAGAAAGCCATGAAAGATATGAGTCAAAGGGAACCCAAACCAAATTCCACCACTTACATATGGAACGAGTAACATCAATCGCCATGCTACAACAAAACAGAAGGTGATCTAAGTCTTCAAGGCCTGCATGACAAATGGAACAAGAGATAGGAGACGCCGAAACACCACGACGAACCAGATTGATACGAGTAGGGAGACGATTCAACGAGACCTTCCAAGCAAAGATGTTAAGTTTAATAGGAATAGACTTAACCCACCTCGTAGGGGAAACAGCTTTAGGCAGAAAATTGTCGTCAAGCAGGATACGAGCATCTTTAACATGAAAAGAACCTTCACCATTAAGGTCCCAGACCCATCGGTCGTCCATATTGGATAGAACCACTGTGTCGAGAAGAACAAGAAGCTGGGAGAGCTGCGTGAATTCAACACCACCTCTGACATCTCGACGAAGAGAAGACACAAAAGGATCATTCATTTTGACAGCCACAGTACAATCCTTATTATTCTCAAGCGCGTATAAGCGAGGAAACGCCAAACAAAGACGAGAATTACCAATCCACAAGTCCTTCCAAAAACTTGTGTTTCTACCATTATCGACTCGAATCTTGCAATGAGAGAAGAAATATAAGCCTTGAGACTTGAGAATATTTAGCTCTTTGATGATAGAGCTCCAAAGCGAGGGGTATGAAGCCGAAATGTTCTGCGTGTTTGAACCGTGTGAAGCTTGAATAAAACGAGCCCAAAGAGAATTATCCCGAGTTAAAAATCGCCACATCCACTTGATAAGAAGACCTCTATTTAAAGCGAAGAAACTAGAAACTCCTAAACCACCGTTATTTTTAGACGCAAGAACCTTAGACCATTTGACCCAAGCTATCTTCCTTTCGCCTTCTCGAATGCCATTAAAGAAATTTCTTCGGATTGACTCCATTGAATTGAGGACAGACTTAGGAACCTTATAAAGGGACATGTTGTATATGGGTGTGGAGCCGAGCACTGATATGAGGAGGGTATAAAACGACCACCAATGGCCCAAGTTTTTTGCTTCACAATTAGAAAGCCTCCATCAAAAAGGTTAAAGATAGTATCGTCCCATTGCTTGATCGAAGACATGTTACCACCTACCACAATTCCTAAATATTTGAAAGGAGTGCACATTACCGAACATCTAATCAAAGATGCAGCCTCAGACACATTTGTTTCTGGAATTCCCACTCCAAGCAATTGACGTTTCTTAAGGTTTATAGATAAACCTGATAGCAAGGAAAAACAGCGGAGCATATGCATGATGCTTGTCAGGTTACCTCGAGTCCATTCGCCAATAAAGATTGCGTCGTCTGCGTAGAACAAATGAGATAAGGTAAACGAGGAGTCTATTTTAATACCTGTGAAAACACCCGCTTCTATAACACGAGAGAAAGATAGATGGAGATGACTCATACTAAAAATTGAAAAGATACGTAGCCAACGGATCCTCCTTATTGTCTTCAAACCTCTAGGAATATTGGAAACTCGGGAGGTTCGTGCGACCCTCCCATAAACAATACAAAGAAGCCATACTAGAGGATAAGCTACCCAGAATCCACGACCTCCACTTTATTGACCAAACCCAAAAGATTAAGAGACAGCTCTCCAAATAGTCCCAAACGAAGAGAGTCATAAGCTTTAGCTGAAATTCCGTGAGCCATTAACAATCATGGACCTTTGTAATTTTTATTGTGGCAACAATGGGGACAAAAAAGCAAGAACTCGTTGATTTAGATAAAGGTCACCCGATCCAAGATAGTGGCCGATTAGAAGAAAAGCCAGTTTGAACGCCGAAAACTAAGATCGGAAAATACCCGGATTGAAATTCCTTAGTTGCTAAAGACTCAAGCGTACACCCGTACTTATATAAAGCACCCAATCAAGCTTAAGGTCCGCGATAAACTCCTCTCAGACCCAATAGAGGTCACCCAAAGCTTTTATTTTACTAGCATATTTTTTATACTAGACAATGTGGCAATAAAAAATGTATAACTAATGTTTAATATAGATAATTAAGATTTTGTTAAGAATTTCTCTTCACATAGTGTAATTATTAGCAAGGATTGAAGTACTTTATTTACTATGTATTTTTAATACTACAAGGCAAATTAAAAATATTGAAATTATTAATAATAAGATATTTTAAATATTATGAGAAAACCATCACACGTGAAAATAATTAGTACGGAGATTTGAAGCGATAAGGATCATAGTAGCGTAAATTATTATGATAGAAGTACATAAAAAAGGAATAAATTAAATGCATCGTTCAATCACTCACCCCCAAATCCATCATTGGATAAATCCTATTACCCGCAAACTCACAATCAATAATACTTGATAGCATGTGATAGTCAATTAAAACAAACAAAAAAGCTAATACCACCAACAAAAACACTCCAAAAAATCCATTTTCACCATACTAAATCCTGACAAATGAGTCGGAAGTTAACAGTTTAGATTCAGAGAGAGAATAAGTGCAAAAAATCTATAATATTTATTGAGATGTGTAGAGTATATGTTAGATAATTTAAAAAGTTAGGATATTAACATGCAACTTAACCAAATCAAAAGGATGGATCTGTTTTTCTTACATGATATTTGTGCCTAAATTCATTTCACCCAAAAGGGCTTAATGAGCTTATCCTGATCAAGCTCATAAGCCGACTTATGAAATAAGCATAAGCCCGAATAAAAAACTAAACATCCTTTGACTGTATTGTTTATGCTGGCTTCCCATGTTATTCCCACCTTCGATGTTTATTTCTATGATTGCTTCACTATGATTGAAATACTAGATTAAAATACCTAGTCATAAAGGTTTATAACAAGATACGAGTGGCAAAAAAAAAAAAATTCGTGTTTATATAGTAACAAGACAAAACCAACGAAAAAAAAAAGTTAGAAATGATAGATAGTTCACTTTGTCCACACAACTCACACAAATTAAGAGGCATCTTTCTATACCTTATTCACTCTCTTCAGACAAACCTCCACAACACAGACCGAGAAAAAACTCATTACAGCAAATGCAAAGCGATAAACTGTGTGGTACCAATCACCAAATAAAGTACACATTAGCCACACACTAGAAACTGAAATAAACTCCTTTATCTATCATATCAACAATAACCTATTGTATAGGTTGATCATGGTCTTTTGGGTTCAGAACCTACAGCACACCAATTTTTTTTGCTGCAATTCATAATTAAAAAAACATTTTGGATTCACAACCTATTGTATAGTGTCGTAAGTTCTTTATTCAAAATTGTCTTTCAAAAGAAAAAAAACCGAATAAGAAGTTAACGCATACCTCAATCAAACTTTCTGGTGTTAAAATCTATCACAATAGTTCATGATGACCCAACTACTTTTGCACACTTTGCAACCTATAAAATGGTGATAAAATTATATATCATTCACATAAAAGACGCTGACCTATTATGTATTTAGTTCATCTACAAACATCAATAGTAGCTGACATTTTCCTAAAAGTTCAACATTCAATAGTAGTAAAAAAAGAGAGAACGTTTTAAATACTAAGTTGTCAAAAGCATATTCAACTATTTTGGAGCATCCTAAATTGCCTTAAAAAATGTGATCGTAATTTATTAATTGACTTTGTTATCATATTTAGTATAATAACTTCAACCGATACTGAAGAAAAAAAAGAGTGTTGCCAGGGCGACCCTTGAATGTAGTAATTAAATAAAGAAAGTGCTAAGGTTAACCCTTGAATGTCGGACAGCTGATTGAAAGCCTACTAGAAATTACAGAAATATTTTCCATTGACTTATTCTAAAATTTAATCGGTAGTGCTCTATATCCATAAGCATGAAATCAAGAAGTCCTATTCCATCCAGATTTAAACTGCTGAAATGATTAAGAAAAAAACAGCTGAAAATGGTTAAACAAACCTGTTTACTGGGAGGACTACGACCCCATGAAAGTCGCACAGTTTGTCCACCCAGCTGAGTTCCTTGTAGTGACCGCAATGCATCTTCAGCACAGCTTCTGCACAAGTATGACACATCCAAGCACTTAAAAAGATATACTATAGAGGTTGCAAAATAGGCACGTCAGGTGGATTAAATGACGGGGGTTATTAGATGAATATATTAAATTAGTTGATAATATTAGTGAGTCATAGTTGACTCTTATATTTGATAATCAAGGACATCAATTAGCCTTCCGGGGTTTTCTATCTTCCAATATGGTATCACAGACCTTGGTACGATCTTGAGACCTACTCAGTCATCAAGCCGCCGCTGCCGCTGCTCTACCACCCCGTCAAATCTCTCCTATACCGTTTGTGACCATAAGCAAACGAACATCTTCTCCAAAAGAATCAAATCTCTCTATCTTCATTCTCAAAACCTAATTGTCGGCCGTCATAAGCCGCTTCTATCCTCTCCAAAAAGAATCAAATCTCTCTCCATCTTTATTATCAAAACCCTAGTTGTCGGCCACCATGAGCCGCAACTAAATTTCAAAAAAAAAATCTCTCTATTACCTAACCGTCGGCCGTCATGAGCCGCTTCTACCCTCTCCAAAAAGAATCAAATCTCTCTCCATCTATATTATCAAAACCCTAGTTGTCGGCCACCATGAGCCGCAACTAAATTTCAAAAAAAAAATCTCTCTATTACCTAACCGTCGGCCGTCATGAGCCGCTTCTATCCTTTAAAAAAACTGCTTCAATTCTCTCTAAAAAAATTGTTATTAAAAAAATTCAATCTGAACCTCTATCAAGTTTCTTCTCAGGATTTCTCTCCGTTTGCAAGTTTAACTCCAGTTGGATCGAAGACCTCCACTCCAACTGCGGAGGAGTATTAGTTGAATATATTAAATTAGTTGATAATGTTAGTGAGTCATAGTTGACTCTTATATTTGATAATCAAGGACATCAATTAGCCTTCCGGGGTTTTTCTATCTTCCAATAGGGGTATAGCCAATTCGGGTCCTAACTTGCCATCTTCGATACAGTTAAAAGGCATGGATATGTTATATGCCCCAACACTTGATCATTTTTTTACGAATAATATATATATAATTATGCATTAAGATAATTAGAAACAATAATTTAAATGTCGGATATAAATGTATATCAGGTCCTATGCATTAGTAATGGACTTTGGACGACTTCCAACCCATTCCTTCCTCCTTTCAGCTAAAATTTTGCTTTGACTCGTTTTAGATAAATTACAGCACTAATATACCAATACAAAAGTAAATAGATCGACAATGTCATCTCTAGTATTTCAAGCTTAATTTAACAATATTTCCCATAAACACACATACCTTTCAGCAAATTGAACAAATCCACACCGTTTGCCCACCGGAATCTTCACATGGACTAATTGTCCATATTGACTAAATACTTGCTTAAGATGTTCGTCTGTGACGTTACGATCCATACCACCAACAAATACCTGCAATCATACTATTGAAACTAATGAGACCTCTGGTTCCAGAAAGCAATATGTGCTTTGGTAATGAAATTTTTTACTGACAGTATTATTATTTGGATCCTCATAATTCTGTGTTTCCTGAGTATTCTGGTATGAAGCTGCAAGTAAAGAAAGCTAGTACCGTTAAAACAAGAAGCAATTAACTTCTTTTTTACCATTCTGCTGCCTCATATTGTCAATGGTTACAACTAGGATTCTAGAGAGATTTCAGATGCAAAAGTAGATGTGAATATAACAAAGTGACTAGAATCATTAAATTTTTACCGATGATGAGATACAGTCCTAAAAATTATTACGCTACTATGAGTATTACACAGTAAGGATTGCAGAGAACATACTGTCAAGACATCTATGAGCAAGACATCTATACTATTCGGGGTGGTTGGGGCTAAATTTTTTCCTAATGGGTCATGTGGGCTAAAACTGTTTTGACGGGTTACTTACCATCCCATATTCCCAGCTCTAAAAATCATTTGCTTTACAAATATTTAATCATTGTAACAAGATAGTTTTGGTAATCATTTGTGACGCAACCCGATTAAATCTGCACAACCCATTCTGACCTGAACTGATAAGTAATTGTAACAAGATAGTTTTTGTATTCATAACCTGACCCGCTTCAGTCTGCACAAAACTACCCATTCTGACCCAAGCCAACTATGAGCTATTACTTACCTGCCAAAATTACCTCATTTAAAAGCCATCCCATTTAAATAAATTAAGTAAATATCTTATTGCAATACAAGACGGTTACTGTAATCCTATTTAACCAAATCGTTTTGATATGCATAAAACTACCCATTTTGAACTGAACCCGCTTTAACCTGTTACTTACCCAACCTTATTGCCACTTCTAGTCCGAGAAGTCAAATTTAATGCAGTATATAAGGGTACTACATTTATAAATGATTGGCCGTCTTTATGTACATGAACATTTGACAAAAAAAAGCTTTGCTTGCTGGTGATATATCTATAACATCGTATGCTTAGGCTAATCTTATAGGCTATACGTGTTCGCTGAGCGTAAATGCAATGCTTGTATTACTCTATTAGTCAAGTGACAACAACCTCTACAAAGCATCAATCCAAGATAAAAAAATTCACGAATGAAGAAATTCTTGTAAAACTAAAATAATGTTCTATTTCACCCGTGAGTATATTCCTAAAAAACTTAAATCGAACGCGACTAAGACCAAAACATCAATCCTAAATAAAAAATTTCACGGTTGAAGTTATTCTTAAAAAACTAAAATAATCTTCTATATTATCTTCACCCGTGAAGATATTTCTAAAAAACTTAAATCGTACGCGACTAAGACCATGACATCAATCCTCGATAAAAAATTTCACGGGTGAAGATATTCTTAAAAAACTAAAATAGAAGACGGTTGTAGATGGTGCATGGGTGGTTGAACGACGGTGATGGCGAAGGATGTGGTGGTCGGTGGTCGGTGGTTGGTGGTTGGTGGTTGGTGGTTGGTGGTTGGTGGTCGGTGGTGATAAACTGGAAGTGTTTGTCGATGGTTTCACACTTAAAACCGAAAGTGTGTGTGTTTTTTTCATTTTATATAGGAGCTTTGAAATTTAAAAGACGGAAATACCCTTATTAGTATACTTAATGTAAATTTTAGATTAACCTATGCCTTTAGATCAGGAAAAAGAAGAGATGAATGAAAGGCTAAGATTCATTCTTTCCTTCTCATGAAAATTAGCCTTCTCACTTGAACACATTCATATATATATATATATACTAGTGTACGTAACCCGCCCGACGGGCAGGTTCGTTCTTGGTTTTTTTTAATTTAAGCGTGTAACTGTTGGATTTTTAACACAATGTGATGGCTTTTTTATAAACTTTAAGGCGGTTTGAGTGTATTTGTTGTTCTGTTGAAATTCAGATGAACTGTTTACTAATGGGACGGAAAATTGGTTAGTTTGTGTATTGTACTTCCTTGGATAAACAATTGAACTTTAAAAATTAAATATAATAAACGTCAATGCATGTGACTATCGAATTGTCTGTGAAAAACTAGTTACTGGGTAATAAAACCTAATTTAATTTAGAATACTTTGAGAAACGTAAAAAAAGAATGAAGAACGTATGAATGAATTGGGCCATTTATATTGTGATATGTTACGTTGACCCTTTTGGTGATAAATTAATATTACTAAAACGACTAAACGGAGACTGATACGTGATGTACTTAAAGGGTTTATAAACGGATAAGATGTTATAAATGTGTTTATCCAACAAAAATAGACAAAAGAAACCAAGTCAGAAGTGTATATGAATGTAAATGTTGTCATAGTTAAAAAGAAAAGGAGTAAAGCCTTCATTTACTACAATAAAAATTAATAAATTAATAAGACATAAAAAAGTTTTAGTGTAAGTGTAAAAGAAATATATGACATGTAAATGACATAAAAATAGGAAAAGATAACTATCAAGTGGTTATTATATAAGATGAGCTAGATTAAAAATGACTTAAGGGACCAATCATGTAATAGGAAAAAGACAAAAATTGTAAAATTAACATGTAAGAGTTAACTACATATTTGGTCCTTGTGGTTTACTGGGTATAACGGTTTTGGTCTAATAGTTTAAAATGTAACGGATTTAGTTCGTTTTTAGTCGACCCGTAACACTTTTGGTCCATTTTATCGTTAATCGTTAGTTTGACTCGTTAAAAAATCTAAAATGACTAAAATACCCATGGGTCCTCATGTGCAATGACTAAAATTTCCTTTCCTGCATAATAATAATAAATTATTATTATTATTATTATTATTATTATTATTATTATTATTATAAACATCACTTCATTAGAATAAAAAGATTACAACAAATTAGAGGGAGGCGGAGATACTATCTGGGCCCCCACTCCTTTAGCAATAGAGAAACCGATCCTATTAAAAATATGAATAGCTGCACGTGCCCCGATGTCTTGAGCCACGGAGAACTTTCGGATCCGCTTCAGTAATGTAACCGCGTCTGCCTCTAATTCCCCTAAGGAGGAGAAAGAAAAGGGAAGGAACACATACCCAATAGCTGCACACTTAGTCATATACTTACCACGTTTGCGCTGCGCAACATCAAGCACAACCCGACCAGGCACGAAATCAGCCATCCCGGTTTGTGTCAAAGGATAGGACCCTGTCAAATCCACACACACATCAAGTCCTCCATCCCATGAATAGAGTAACATATCCGCATGACGTAAGGCCTTGTTACAACCTCCACCAAGTCCAATGTCAACTTCTTTGCCGGCCGAAATCCCTAACCGGAAGCATATGTCAACCAAGGTATCACGCACCGTGTTATGTCGATGCTTGATACCAATAACACCAGCGCATGACACAACATGGTCCC
>BQNB010017334.1:27165-70108 GCA_026074375.1 Tanacetum coccineum | reverse complement strand
ATATTATTGTAGGGATTTTCTAAAAAAAATTGTTAAAAGTATAACGAAAAGTTTTTAAAAAATTATGTAAAAATTTAATGAAAAATTCTTGGTCAATTTTTAACGAAAAAATTTCAGTCAATTTTATGTTCAAAATTTAATGAAATTTTATTTAAAATTTTCGGTAAATTTTTTTTCGAATTTTTTAAAAAACTTTTTGAGAAAATAAAGGCTGAAATTTTCTTTTTGATTTTTTTTTTTTTTTAACTTTTTGAAAAAATTAACACACATTAAACAATCATTCCTCATATCCTGAAACCAAACGGCCTCTAAATTTTAAAGTGATTTGAATTTTGAATTTTGGTTCCCGAGGCCCAATTGCGCCACTCCCACTGGAAGAAAAATTGCAATTAAATTCAAAATTAAAAATTCAAAACACACACACGTTTCTGCTTTCATCCCTTCTCCTCCGATATGTCGTCGTCGACATCTGATATGGTAATTAAATTTCTTCATTAATTATATTATTATTTGTTTGTGATGATAATAAGTTTATATAACAAACAAATATGTTAGACTTTTATTTATTATTTACTATACCAAACAGTCTGCTAGTTTGGATTGTGGTTATTTTGTTGATGGCTCTGGTTATTATGCATTTGATGATGTCGTCATCAGTTTAACAAAGTATGTTATTATTATCTCATCTGTTGGTGAGCTGATTTTGCATAAGCTTAGACTTTGATTGTGATTTTGCTACAATTCTAGGCAGTAGGTAAACATAGAATCATAAATGCATTTTTTGAATATTCGTCACTCTCTAATGTCAGTTTGGTTTTGCCTTTTTCAGCCACAAGGACAGGAGCCGCCTACAGCACGACAACAAATAAAACTCATGTCAGGGCTGAAAAAAATAGTTAACTTGAACTTGGAAAAAAACAAGTCTCAAGGACTCTGTTTTTGGAAATCTTACAAAAATAACTAACAAAAAAGAGTCGTCACTCCTCTTGCTATCTCCCTTGTACAAATCCTATGATGCTTCAAAAGGTGTTTTTGATTTCAATGACGAGGCATCTTTTAGTTTTTGCACCCAAGAGATTGCCGATGTGATTGCCATGAAAGATCGTGGAATCAGCCTTGAAGAATGCCTGAGTTCCTCTCCACATTTTCCTCAATACCTATATCATCTTAGAGATCAGTGTGTTACTGGTGTGGAAGGTAAAATCTTAGCTACGCATATCAAACCAATGTTGAATGGGATGAGTATAGGCGATGATGAGGGAAACCTACTTTTCAAAAAGCTTATGATATATTATCTGATTGAGGAGGTGCTCTTGTGTGAAGCGAACTCCACCAGGGTCCCGCGGGCTAAGACGTGGCATTTGGTCCAAGATATTCAAAGATGTGAGTCAGTAAACTGGCCCAAAGCCATTGAAGCAGCAACCTAGGCATGCACCGTCGGTGCTTTGGTAGGGTTGTCCAAAGACTGGGACAAGCAAGGTGGTGTTGGTGAACACTCTTTCGAGGGTGCTATGCCTGTTTTGGAGGTATGTTCCATCGGTGGCTCAAGCTTCTTTTATCAACTTGATCATATAATGATTAGCTGCCCATATTTCTTTTGTACCACTAAATCGTGTACTAATGAACGTATACTGTGTTTGGCTGTTATTTATAATCGCATAGTAAGTACAGCCCAAGCTTTTTGCCCAAGAGTCCCCGCCAATTTTCGAGTATACTACAAATTAAATATATGCTTATGATTGTAGTTAGTTTTTATTAATTTCATTTGTATTTTATTTTTTATTGTTTTTATAATCGTATACAAAGAGCTAATATGAAAAAATATTAAATATGTAAAGAAAAATGAGTGAAAATAGATCTATCTAAACATATTTTCATTTTTTTAAAAGAAAAATACAACTCTTATCTAAACATGTTTTCAAAATTTTCAACTCTTCTCTTGAGAAAAAAACCATCTCCTTCTCTAGGAAATTAGAAACAGAAAAATATGAAAATTTTTCTACAACTAAACAATACCTAAATAAGGCTGAGCATAAGTTTTCCAAAAGCAGTAGACGTTTTCTAGTGTGGCGTTTTACTCTATCTCATGCTCGACTAATTTTTTCTAAATTCTTGGATCTGTGATTCAGGTGCATCAGAAGGACACCTAAAAGAAGGAATGCAGAAATGTTATAAACAGAAGAGACATGTTATATGTGGTCAGGATTCAAATAAAGAAAAGGATAAGCAATAGGAAAAAGGGTCAAAAATTTCGAAGAGTTAAAGACCACATAACTATAATAATAATCTAGCTTTTGAGTTATAAAGTTGTTATGGATGACTTTCGGCCCATCTAACCCGCTTAGATCATGTAAGTTAACACATTACGGTTATAGTTTATTCAGTCTCTGTTGGATTATGGCAGTCGAAATAACACGAGTACATTACGAATATATGTGAGCCTATTGGGGGCACACACGTTAATACACGGAGAATACGTTTTTATACTTCACGTTAATAATAAGGACCGTAAATGAACAACACTCGAACTCTAAGGGTTAAACCATTGTGGCCGGTTCCTTGTAAGGTTCGAATAGGGGTGTGTGTTCGGTAAAGGGATATGGAGAACAAGGGAAGGAGGTATTGTGTTACAACAAGGACTTGTCTCCTTGTTTATCTAGTCTAAGGGTTGATGAGTATAAATACTCCACATATCTCATTCATTCAAATGACTAACACAATACTCAAATCCTCAAAACAGTTTCTGGGTTTTCCTTATACCTTATTGTTTTCCAGCCGAGCTCTATAAAACATCTACAAGGGGTTTTGTTTAGTGTTCGGTTATCATTATACAACCAAGATCGATTAAAGCTTAAAGCTTTAATTGTTTTTCTTTTGTTCTTGTTTCTCTCCTAGCTCGACACACAAGATTGTATACAAAGTGGTTGTTATTTGTTCCTGTTCGAAGAAAAAGACTCTAAAGGGTTTCGAGTTGATGTTATTCGGTCAAGGTTTTATTCGGTTGTATTAGGGTTTTATAAACCTTAATTCGGTTCCTTATTTATTCGGTTACAAGTCAAGGGTTTGCGTGGTAATCGGGATATAAAACAAAGGTTGTTAGTTAGTGAAGTTAAGCCTAGCATAGCTTAACGTGTTCGGTTGACGTGACTGTGTGAGCAACCGTAGAGTAAAAAATTATTTTAGTTGCTTGTTTCGTTATCTGATCAAATCGAACAAAGGTAACACGATCTCTATTTACCTTTTTATTTGTGTTAACCAATGCTATGAGCTAGTCAATCCAGCTGCGTACTCGTGGCTAACAAGTTTACCTAGTATATAAATCCCAACAGTGTGATCATCATCGAAGCCACGCTCGTTTTAGCTTTATGTGTTACACGATTTGTTTTAATATATGCCTAGTTTACATGCCTATTATTAAAACAAAGTTTATGATCTGCTGCGTTAAGGATTTTATTTATGTTTTGCTAGAAAATATGACAATGATATAGATTCCTTGCCATAGTTAAAATAAAATCAGATAGATCTAGATCTTGAAAACTGTTAATTGTTAATATAGGATTAAAAAGGGAATGAAATTAAACTAGTTAATATTGCATGCTCCCCTTTTAATTTTTACTATTCCGGCTATAAGACCCACTCAATCACAATTAGTGATGAATGGGGCGATCTAGGCACTTTAGCAGAAAACCTAGTGAGGGTCTTATGGTTCTCCATTTGGGGAAGACTCGCGAGAAACACGAATTTACATGTTACTTGTATGCTTATTGTCATCTTTTAATCAATGAATCCTTAATATGCATGAGCATTTAATGTCTAAATATGTTTACACACCTGTTAAATATGCAAAATGACTTAAAAAGAGTTAAAGTGTTTATTAATTTTACACGCCTAATGTATGCTCATAGTGACACCATTTGTTTCGTGGAAAACTGTTTTTGTAAAAATTAATAAGACTAAACAATTGAAACTTGTTTTTCATGAATTAAAAACTGGACGCTATGGACTCAAGGGAAATACGTCAGATCCACTAAGAACGACTACAAGAGAAGTTTAATGGCGGGTTATTTTTGTAATTCCCTAAAGAAATAAGTTTTTATACTCTTCGCGCTGACCTTTTCTCCCTTTCTTTGCGAGTTTTCGATTGAGATACGTGAACCATGGAATGTCACTACAGTGTCCTTATTAAAAGTTTAAATTAGTGTTACAAGTTTGTTTACGTAAGCTTCTTGTACCCGATTTGACACATTTAGTTAATACCCCTAGAAAATTTTAAGTCTAAGCACCCAATCGTAGCACACGTCAATTGGTTTGAGTCTCTTGGTCAACCCTGTGACCCATACCAACCCATGGTGAATTGCGTCTACTGGTCAGACCTTTGACGTTTTCACAGTTCTCGTTGTTACGACTTAATTCGAGTCTCTTGGTCAACCCCTGACCCAGGCATAAGATGATACTAAACAAGCTCTTAACATTATTACATCTTGACTAATTTTTTGAGCCAGTATCATAATCTAAGAGTTGCATTACATTGCAATTTACCGCTCGACCGCTTACCCTCTTGCCCCACTGTTTACAACCTTGTCAACCCCTTGTGTAGATAAGTGGACGCAGTTGGATCTAGTCTAATTAGGTAAATAAAATGGGTTAGTTAATTCTATAAAATTTAATTAACGAAAATACTAATTATTTGAACTTTTATTGTAGATGACTACCTCAGTCGGAAACAATTCGGTATTCAGGAGTTTACATCGAGAAACAAATAACACACGACCCAACATCATGATTGTTAAAGCTAAAGAAAAAGGAAACAACAACTACGTTGGTACTTTCAACTGAAGACAAGGAAAATACTACCTTGAGCATCCCAATCCTGTGTGCACCAGTTGCACAACCTGACAAGAAATCCCTCCTCAGACCTTACAGCTCACGATGCATGGTATAAAGGCAAAGGGAAGGTTGCTGTACTCCATGTTATGGACCAGACCTAGATATCCAACGAAACTATCTCTTCTTGGTGCATTAGACATGCTCCCCGAACTAAAAGCTATGTTTCAAACAAGCTGAACAGGAACTCAGCAAGACTGTAGAAAAGAATTTTCACACTCGCAAGCAGGAGGAGGTCGATCGTTTAGCTCCCGCATTCTTAAGATGACGGGCTACTTTGACAACAATGGAGCCGACTCGTTCAACCAGTTGGTCAAATCTTTGCAGTGAGTCTTTATCTAGTTCTCTCTCAACAAGGATTTTACCAGCTTCGTGCAGAATTGTCAATATGCACGGCAATGGGGAAAGACGTGAATGAACTACAATGCATGCTTAAGCTGCAATGACAGAATCGCTGCCAAAGAAGATGCTAATCTGCGACTTCATGCAGTACGAGCAGAGAGGTTCAGAAAAACCAAAGAATAAACCGCACAAAGCTGGTAGAGAGGTAAAGTGAAAGGAAGAACAAATGGTCTATGCTCATAACAATGTTTCACATTTGGCTCCTAAACCTAAGACTACCTCACCACCTAAGAAGGATAACCCAGTCAAGGACGCCATCTGTCACCAATGTGGAGAGTGGGCACTGGAGAAGGAACTGTCCCGTTAGTCACACCGAGTGTATGAAAAAGAAGAAGCTACCTCAGGGAGACTAGCGCATCAGGTAATTTTCAACCCATATAACTCTAATCATACCCTAGTAAATCTTGGATTTTATGACACTGGATGTGGTACTCATATAATGTATTACTACTCAGTGACTCACGGGAATTAGGAAGCAGAAACCAGGCGCCATTAATCTGTACGAGGGCGATGTCATCGGTCAGCCGTTGAAGCAATTGGAACTTATCTTAGAGCTCCCCTAGTGGAATAGTTATTGTCTTGAACAATTGTCATTATGCTCCCTCTATCACTAGAGGTGTTATTTCAGTTTCGCATTTGTTTGACGATGGATTTATTAATCGTTTTGATGATAACAATGTTATTTCAGTTTCAAAGGATAATCTAGTTTATTTTATGGCTGTTCCACGGGCTGAGCATTTTGAAATGATATAGTCTTGTTTCTAATACAAACGATAGTTCTATGTATGCAATTACTAACAAAAGAGCCAAAATTAATTTAGACTCTTCTCTCTTGTGGCACTGTCGTCTTGGACACATTAGCAAGAAACGCATTGAAAAGTTGCAACATGATGGACTTCTCAATTCTATTGACATTGAGTCATTAGGGAAATGTGTTTCATGCTTGTCTGGAAAATGGCTAGAAAACCCTTCAATCAAGTAGGAAAGGCCAAAAAGATCTACTTGGACTAATACAACACCGATGTAATGGCCCATAGAATAGTGTCGATACAGAGGAGCTAAGCTACTTCGTTACATTCACTGACCCGATTTCAGTCGTTATGGTGTATGTTTTACTTTCTAAAACATAAACATGAAGTTTTGAAAACCTTTAAAGGAATTTCAAAAGAGTAAAAACCAAACTCGGGAAGACCATTAAGTCACTACGTTCTGATCGTGGAGGTGAATATATGAGTCAAGAGTTTTTGGATCATCTAAAAGAGCATGGGATCATTGCCCATCGCACTCCTCCCTATACGCCACAAAACAATGGAGTGTCAGAGAGGAGAAATCGAACACTGCTAGACATGGTTCGATCAATGATGAGTCAAACTACTCTACGCAAAGTCCCCTTTTTGGGATTATGCCCTTGAGACTGCTGCTTGCAATTTCCCCCCACAACATGGTTCCATCTAATAAGGGTTTGATAGACACCATACAAGAAATGGCATGGGCAAGTCCACCCCCCCCCCCTAAGCTGTCTTAACTTAAGAGTCTGGGGGTGGATGCATTTGTTAAGCATGATACTCCTTACCAAACCTGACAAACTTGACCTAGATTCTTATAAGTGATATCATCGTAGGATACCCAAATGAAACAATGGGATATTCTTTCTACAGCCCATCTGAAGATAAAGTGTTTGTTGCTCCGGAAATGCTGAGTTTTCTTGAGTCTAAGCTTCAGTGGATCGATTAAAGCAAGTGGGAGTGTGGAAGATCTTGAAGAAAATCAAGAAGAAGATACAAATCCTTCTTATAGAAACTATCTTGAAATCATAGTAAGAGGAATATGTCAAGGAATTGAACGAACCTCAAAGTGAATAATCAACCCATTTCGTAGGTCCATCAAGGACACGGCCGTCCCACAATCGTTTGTTTTGTACATCGATCGCGTAGGAACATGGATTAGGGGATCTTTGTTAAACCCGCTAACTATAGAGTGCATTGCTGAGGATCCTAAAAAAATCCAAGAAATGGGCTTGATGCGATGATTGGAAATCAATCCAGAAAGACAATGATGTATGGGGTCTTAGCTGTCGCATCTCTCAATGCTAGATCACTGTTGGTAGCAAGTGGCTTTTCAAGAAAAAGACTAACATGATGGTGCATATACATCTTTAAAAAGCTCGTCTTGTAGCAAAGGCTTCACTCAACCAACGGGGTTGATTATGAAGAACCTTTTTCCTCCTTTTGCAGACATTTAGATCAATAATAGGACGATTCTATAGCTAATCCGCTTGACTAAGACTAAATGAGATATGGCAAATGGAGACAAAACCGCCTTCCCTCAATGGAACTCTCTCCGAAGAGTCTATAAGGAGCAACCTGAAGATTTGTGATATCCAAATTATCCTAACCATGTATGCAAACTTAGCGTACCAAGTATGGGACTTAAGCCCCAAATAATAAAATAAGCCCCCCATCCCCCAAAGGCAAAATGGGGGAAAAATATTAAAAGAAGCGCCAATTTTTTTTTTGTGGAAAAAACGAAATGAAAAAATAATTTCCAGAAGAATAGATTCGAGTTTCACTCAAAATCCTGAAGAGCCATGTGTATACCTAAAAGCCTAGTGGAGCAGTTTATGTCGAGCTATCCAATTCTATACGTCGATGACATATTACTCATGGAAACAACATTCCAATGTTACAAGATTTAAAAATCCTATCCTTGGAAAAAGATTTTTGCTATGAAAAGATTTGGGTCTTGCATATTACTGGTGAATCAAGATTCTACCGTGATAGGTCAAAGCGTTAATTGTTTAAATCCAAGTGCTTACGATTGAGAAAATCTTAAAAAAATTTACATGGAAAATTCCAAGCGTTGAACGATCCCAATGCAAGAAAAAGCATAAAATGATAAGTGTTTCATGCATAGAGATATCATCACGTCCTGCTGTGAGAAACAGCGCATGCAGAAATTCCCTACGACTTCGCTAATGGATCTAATTATTGTATGCTGTGATATGTACTCGTCCATGATTGTTTGCTTTGCACAAAACATGACAAGCCGATTTCAACAGAATCCGGGTGAATACACTTGACTCGCTGTTAAAAATAATTCTTAAGTAATTCTTCGCAAAATACTAAGGAATATTTTTCGGGTCGAATAAGTAGGAAGGTGGTAGATTGTACAAACGACAAGCGATCATGATTTTGATTCTGCCTAACACTTTAAGCCTTTTGGATTATCTGACGGAGTCTGACAACCTAATAGTCAGCAGAACGTGGATTATGATATCTTTCTTCATATGGGGAGGGTGCTTGTTCGATCCTGGTGGATAGAAGTGTACGCATCTACACATCAACTGTAGATATTTGACGACCCTCATGACTTACAGCATGCAAGATAAAAAATCGGCTGCTCGTTTCTAGGATGCATATCGAACAAGCCGGCAGATAATGTGATTCGTAATCAGTTTCTGGCTTAGGCATTGTCCCCAACAATTGATGAACCCATTAAGTATGTAGTTGTGAATAAATACTGGAGACGTAGCAATAGGAAAGATGTGAAGTGAGTCACTAAAGTGTGCAGAGACTATATTCGCTCAAAAGTTCACATATTCATGTCTCGCTGAAGACATTAATAGTTGGGGTTGATGTGAGGGGAAAGAAAAGCTGTGACAACCAGATGATAATTTAGCTGACCCTTTTAACAAAGGCTTTGGCGTTCCCTAAGCATTCCGAATTAACTAGGAATATCGGATTGTTGGCCCAGCTAGTAGTTTCATGTAACTCTGTGTTTGATTAGTATTTGGATAATTTTGAATTGTATGTCATTATTTTTTAATTTCTGTGATAAAGATACTTGGATTTGTTCTCATTCATATAATAAACTGTTTATTCTATATTTGCCATGTTTAAATCCTTGAATGATTCATCATTCTAAATATGACCCTTTCGGTTAACATTATGGGAATATGTTATGTAAGGCAAATGAGAGTCGTTGTTATAATCTTTGAAAATATGGCTTGTTCCCACCAAACTCATATGTATTCACAAGGGATGCATATTGGAAACACCAACTTTCGACAATTACTTCTGATCCATGTCATGATAAAAAGTCGAAATGGTTGATAACGTTTATCCTTCAGACTTGAGATGCAAGCAAGTTCTTATGTGTGGATATCACTTTGATGATATAGGCCAACGCTGTCCTGAAACAAGTATTTAAAAAGCTATTTTCGGAGTGTATGTTAAGCAGCATCCACAACACTTGTAGTTAACAAAGAATTTGTTCCTCCACGTTGATAAGTGCAGAAAGAATACCATTGGGCCCTCCCTTCCAGATTTAATCAGAAGAAATTCATGGCCGTTCCCAAAGTTAACTGACAGTGCATCTACAAAAAACCCATAGAAATGCCAGAAAAATTTCAATAACGAGAACCACCTATGTTTACACCTATTGGAATTACAAAGGATCCATACCCTGTATTACCGTAATCAGTAACAAATTGAATATTATACAGCACGAAATATTAAAACCATTACTAGCAGATATGAAATATGAAACACTAATCTCATACTATTCCTAATGAACAAATAATTGTGTAGGGTTGTCTAGACTTTGCCAATTATAGGATATAGTGTTATTTGCAACACCGACTCCCAAGTTGAGCTGTTGGAATATGCAGTCGAAATACCACGAGTACATTACTAAAATAAGGTGAGCCCTATTGGGGTCACACACGTTAATACACGGATAAAACCGTTATTTATACTTCACGTAAATAATGAAGGACCGTAATTAACAACCTCGAACTCTAAGGGTTAAACCATTGTGGCCGGTTCCTTGTAAGGTTCGAATAGGGGTGTTTGTTCGGTAAGGGATATGGAGAACAAGAGAAGGAGGTATTGTGTTACAACAAGGACTTGTCTCCTTGTTTATCTAGTCTAAGGATTGATGAGTATAAATACTCTACATATCTCATTCATTCAAATGACTAACACAATACTCAAATCCTCAAAAACATATACAGGGATTTTCCTTATTCCTAATGTTTTCACAGCCGAGCTCTATAAAAACATCTACAAGGGTTTTGTTTTAGTGATTCGTTAACAATAAACAACCAAGATCTAATAAAGCTTAAAGCCTAAATTGTTTTCTTTTGTTCTTGTTTCTCTCCTAGCTCGACACACAAGATTGTATACAAAGTGGTTGTTATTTGTTCCTGTTCGAAGAAAAAGACTCTAAAGGGTTTCGAGTTGATGTTATTCGGTCAAGGTTTTATTCGGTTGTATTAGGGTTTTATAAACCTTAATTCGGTTCCTTATTTATTCGGTTACTAGTCAAGGGTTTGCGTGGTAATCGGGATTAATACAAGGGTTGTTAGTTAAGTAAGTTAAGCTAGCATAGCTTACGTTAATCGGATTGACATTATGTGTTTGATCAACCTAAGAGGGCAATTATATTAGATGCTGTTTCGTTTGTCTTGATCAAATCACCAAAAGGATCACCTAAATAATGTCATAAGTATTAGATAATTAGAACTTGAAGATATACGTAATTATTTTTAAACAAAGTAAATGTCAACAAGCTAATAAAGTTTTTTTTGGGTAAAGGGTTACCCCCGGTAAATTTGTATTAATCACAGAAAACAATAAGTACAATGGAATGTGACTGAGATAGCACATTAACCTCAAGCCAAGCTTGAACTACCCACGAATAAAGTTTGATTTCCATTGTTGTGGTTAAATTTTTTTTGCCCCCTATCTTGTGATTTTCTGGCTCCGCCACTGCCACCGCCTCATGTGCAAAGAAATCAAATGTATCAAATGCGAGAAGAATAAACACGTCTTGATTCTCAATGCATGCTTTCTCATGTTTTGTCACTTTGCACGAGGCGGCCTTTAAAGCGGCATGTCCCACTGTAAAACCCCGACTACTCAAACCCACGAGAGGAGAAACCCCAATTAGATCCACACACGCATGTTTCCCTCCAATCCATCGAAAAACCAAAACGTCAGCTATATTTCCAAAAGATACATTGACTTTACATAAAGCAATAGTCATCCAATATTACTTATTGCTGTAACTTCTATCACTAGACTAGTAAATAATGTTGAGAAAATATGCAGTTTTTTCAACACAGGTCTGTAAAACACAAATGACAATGATTTTATAACTGTAAAAAGCATGTAACGGAATCATAAAACAAAGTTCACCTCCTTATCTTTATCAGTGAGAGTTGGCAGCTCAATACGGATTTGAGATACATGTAATGTGAATAGTGACCCGGATAGAGTGGCAGAATTCTTTATCAGACAAACAACATCCTCTCCTTTCACCTCATTTACCTGTGTATCAGGAAAGCATAAATTGATTATTGGCTGAACATCTGAGATTATAAGCTTGTAGAGTTTCAGCATTATTTCAAGTCTAGAAATGTTACTAGTTAAAGCACATGTCATATGAGACAATTAACTGAGCGGAAGAAAGAAAATACAATAGAATCCTTGACTACAAATGTACAAAAATACCACCTAGTCTGTAAAACTACTTTTTCCCGTCAAGTCACGGCATACAGTTTGTAGTAAGTTAATATTCTTTGGCTTTGCCTTACCTCCAACCATACTGATGTTGTCTCACTTCCTGTGAACAGATATTGCCCAATGAAAATAGTGTCACCAGTCTTCACTGCCTGTAAAGAAATCAAAAATCCCTTTATCAACAAAGCATCTTTTGGAATGTCATACATATTCATCTAAATAAATTTATTAACCTTGGAAAGCCCACTAAAATTTATGGGTAACAGATTTGAAGTGGCTTCTTTTTCCTGATTGGGTGTGAGAGTGACCAAGGTTTCCGCATCCAGAGAAATAGGGCGCTCAGTTTTGTTGAGAACTTGCAACTCTGGACCAACAGTATCCAACATGACCTGATAAAAAGGTAGACGATGAACTGATGATATATGTTACCATCATAAATGCCTACTATATTGGAAATGTACATACATTTCACAGGAAAATGTAAGGTTGTAACATGCAGGGAAAAAACTTACAGCACACAGCTTTTTTGTCCTCTTGATAGCCAGCTTAAGGTTTTCCAGTGTCTGTTGATGAAATTCAGCATCACCCCAGGAAAAATCAAACCGTGCCACTACACAGACAAAAGGAAAGAGTTGCAACAAGTTTCGGTTATGCAACACACTTACGACAGTACATCAAGTAAGAAGTATTTGTCAAAAAAATTCAAACTATTAAATGCATTTTCAGTTGAGCTCTAATGTCAAAGTAGGAATACTACAAGTAAGTAATCAACCAACAATAGAAGGTGAATATGACCTGACATGCCAGCATTAAGACAGCTGGAAATAATCTCAACTGAGCGCGATTTCGGGCCTAGAGTCCCTACAATCTTGTTCATTGCAGGAAAAAAGGTCTACACAATTACAAACAGTGAGCACAAAACACCAGTAACATTAATCTAAAAATTAACACAAGTGTTAATGAATAGTGCAACACAGTGAGTTTGAACTAGTAGTAACGATGTGATCACTTACAACAACAAATACTGAGTAATACACAAGTCTGATATGATTATTAGTGTGAAAAATACATACAGGTTTAGAAGGTTCGAGGATTGAAGCCATTCGGATGGGTTCTTCCAAAAGCAACTGATGTGAATGCATTTTTCAAGTTTCGGTTATGCAACACACTTACGACAGTACATCAAGTAAGAAGTATTTGTCAAAAAATTCAAACTATTAAATGTCAAAGTAGGAATACTACAAGTAAGTAATCAACCAACAATAGAAGGTGAATATGACCTGACATGCCAGCATTAAGACAGCTGGAAATAATCTCAACTGAGCGCGATTTGGGCCTGTAGTGTCCTACAATTTTCTGTTCATTGCAGAAAAAAGGTCTACACAATTACAAACCAGTGAGCACAAAACACCAGTAACATTAATCTAAAAATTAACACAAGTGTTAATGAATAGTGCAACACAGTGAGTTTGAACTAGTAGTAACGATGTGATCACTTACAACAACAAATACTGAGTAATACACAAGTCTGATAATTTAAAAGTCGTAAAAATGATTATTAGTGTGAAAAATACATACAGGTTTAGAAGGTTCGAGGATTGAAGCCATTCGGATGGGTTCTTCCAAAAGCAACTGATGTGAATGCATTTTTCAAATTGTTACTAAAGATCATTCATTCGGTTTGTGAGTGTCAAGACAATGCAGACTTCTGAAAGATAAACAAAAAAAAAGCAGAGCCTCTGAAATGGGTGACTTTAGAGCAAGGTACAAGTAATGATGCGTGAGATACAGATGGTTTTGAATAGAGTAGGATTTTAAATTATAGACAGTAATTAGAAAGTCAGCCACATGGATGCCACGTGTGAATGGGAGGGGACGGACAAAGCTTATCGGTGAGCTGCCTTGTGGTGCCCACTATTTCACTAACAAGTTTCCTTTCCTGCTTGTTTTTGTTTGGTACTTCACGTTTTGTCGTGGGAGCTTTTGATTTTGTCGTTATATTTTATAGAAGTCCATGTTATATTATCAAATTTCTTTATTGAAAATATTTTAGACAACATATAAAGCAACTTTAAACGTTAACAGGCATGTTAGGGGAGGGAGTTTCGTAATTTCAGTTTGCGACTTTTCATTTTCAGTTTCACAAAAGACGTTGATCGATAATAGGATGTGTGTCCACAAAGAAAGATGAGAAACCGAAGAGGTTGTGGTGAGAAAATAGTTCGCAACAAACTACTTGTCACGGCATTCTCTTCGGTTTCACATCCTTCTTTGTTAAAACGTGTTCTACTGATGATCACGTGTTTCTTTCTGGACCTAAAAACAATACGTCATATGTAAGCATGGATATACGATGTGTTCAAAAAGTAATATGGATAACAACTAAATAAATTCAGTCCATGTCTAAACCCCTTGCTATTTATAATTTAAGACACGTTGAATTATTCATTTTTTAATCGATAGCAATGCATATTTATATTTTTTTGGTAAAACCTCTGGCTCAGATAAGAGCTTACGGTTCTGAGAAAGTATAAGTCAGTCGTGGATGTATACAAAAAAAGTTGCCTAGCCAAGTTAAAGACTTTCACGGCTTCAATTGAATCTGTTTATATTCATCATAGCCTCAACAAGGTAGTATGAATTGGTGTAGACATATTGTGTATCACGATTTGAGGCGGTATTGGTGGCAACATTCATAAGCGTTTTTTTGTTCCGATACGCATAATTGGTGCATGAACGGAAATTGAAAGAAGATATGGCGATACTATTCAGTGGCACGATGTCTTGTGTCCGTTCTCGGTGCAACACGAACACAACGTATCGAAACGCAAAACCGCTTATGGCTGTTACCGCCACTATCGCGTCATTATTGAATAACTATGAATAAAAGAATCTCGTAAGAGATAATCTATCGGCTTAAATAAGAGCTTTTGTAAGTCTGTCATGGTTGCACACCAAATAGGTTGCCTAGCCAAGTTACGAGGTTTTACACGTTTTGTTCAGACTGCTCATATTCATCATTGCCTTATCAAGGTATGGTTACCAAGCGTAATATACCATCCGAGTATAGACAAAGGGTTTTGTGACTGTCAAGTATGTCGGATTAGAAGTCATTTTCTATATCTAAGCATGCGTGAAAGTACCAAAACCCTTAGCACACTCTAAAGATCATTCCTAGGTCCAAGTAAGAAGCCAACAACCAAAGAGATATAATTTCAATTTTTGACTCGATGTTGTTAACTTTTGACATGGACGCTAGGGGTGGTCAATAGAGATGGATAAGTAAGCTTATTCCCAATAGGTAAACAAAAAAGTAGAGCTAAACCCATAACCTGTTTTTCTTTTTTCATAGCATATTGGCAAGAAGTAAACAGGAAAAATAAAGTGATGACAACAGTTGTCTTGCTAGAACATGATAAAAGGCTCACTTCAATAAATGTGGTTGCAAGCAATTCATGTCGCCCTGCCTACATATTCAAATTCATCATCGCCTCTTTTAAAAAAAGAACTCTTATGTGGCTGCAAATGTTGTTCATTTCATTGCCAACACGTGACTTATGTGCTGCAAATTCTAGCCTGTAAACGACAATTGTTGCGAATACTAGATGGTACAAAACACTAGACATGGCTGTGACCACAACGTGGGTATGGTCGTCGTGCCAAGAAGTTGTGATTAGTGCATCCCATGCGGTACCAAAACAGTTATCATCATCGCCATCAAAAACAGAAAGGGAACACATCTTGTACAACAGCCTGTCATGACCTGCAAAGCCGGGAAGACCACCATGGCTGCATTAGTATAAACGCCCCGCAAGATATAGAAATCCCCACACTTTGTATAAAGGGAACACATCTTGTATAACAGCCTGCCATGACCTGCAAAGCCAGGAAGACCGCCATGACTGCATTAGTATAAACGCCCCGCTAAGATACGAAAATCCTCACACTTTGTATAGCACACCAATATGAATACATTTTACTAAAAATCAGTCTCCCCTCAAAAACGTGCAAACAAATTGTAATACTTCATACATTCAGATCATTATTTTAATCCATATCTTATTATTTATTTTACTTTTGAGTAAAATTTTGCTTTCTACTATGTACCCGATTCGTTATTTTGCTTTTCTAGTTAAACTTGAGCCGTCCTTAGGATTATTATACGTCTATGTGTCCTACGTAATTTATTATTTTACCAAAGTATCCCATATGTTATGGTTTTATTTTTAACTTATTCGTTTTCGCATCGTGGTTTCGCCTAAAGCCTCGTTACATTTTACGTAATCACCCGTTGGTTCCAAAACTACCCACCTTATTAAAAATCTTAACAAAAGAAAAATATAACATATACCCTCCACCACCCCATTAGGGGCGGCAAAGGGGATCCACATGGCTTAGCCATGTGGAAGTTCAACCTCAAGTGAACTTAGACATTTGTTCAAGCTCATAGTATGCTTGCATGCCCAAGCATAACAAAACCACTCACTATCTCATTCTTTACATAGTTCTCCTCATAAAAAAATTAGAACTTCTCTCTTGCTCCTCCAAAATTTCCCACCACCATAGGCACACAAACACCCATTCCATACAAAAATTTCTTAGTTATTTCTACATTACAATATCAAGGTTAAGGTCCTTGCAAAGTTTGAAGTCTTGGTTTAAAGTTTAGGGCATTTTCTTGATCTTTCTCTTCAAGACTTGCCCTAAGGTTTTATATATTTGTTTTGGGTGTATATTGAAGATTTGGAAGAAAAGGATTTGATTATTTGGGTCTTGGTTTAGTTTGAAAATAAGCTAGGGCAAAGAGGGGTTTATTTTTTATTCATTCACTAGCTTCTAGTTAATCCTAATAAGTGATTTTTGAAACTCTTCCTTTTTATTTCTTGATTTTTGCTTATGAATCTATATGAACCCATATGTTGTGTCACATTTTGAAAGTTAAAGAAATGGTTTTATAAAAATATTGTTAGTATGCTTGTTTTGTTAATTTATTTTGATTAGAATTAAGATAGGTGATTTTAGGGCTGAGCAAAGTAACCCGAAAACCGACCCGACCCGACAAACCGAGCCGAACTGAGCCAGACCGAGCCGAACCAAGCTTATTCGGTCTGATTTTCGGTTTTGGATATGTATTTCGGTTTACTCGGTTCGGTTCGGTTTCGGTTCGATTCGGCTCAAACCCGACACTTAGTGTGTTCGAACTACGTAAACCGAACCGAACTGAGCCGAACCGACCTTATTCGGTTCGTTTCGGTTTATATACGGTTCACTCGGTTCGGTTCTCGGTTTGCAAAATTTTGTTATTCGGTTTCGGTTTCGGTTTGTTTTTTTGGGTTCGGGTCGGTTCCGACCCGATGCTCACCCCTAGGTGATTTAGTATAGTGATTGAAGTGTTGGAGATGGATTAGACTAGTTTTGAAAGTGGTTTTTTTGTAGTGGATTAGGTAGACGATGGAGTTTAGGTTAGTCTTGAGATCTTGTGAAGTTGTGGTTGAGTTTTGGAATGTTTTCGGCTAAAAAGAGATTGTTGTCAGAATTTCGTTTATAGGATTAGGATGACTTAAAAATGTTTTGGCAAGCTAAAATGTCAATTTTTAGATAGCTTATTTTGTATAGATGAATTTTAGTATAAATAACATCAAAAACGAACGTAAAACGAATAAGTTATGATCATTTTAGTGTTGTCGAAACTTGAAAATTTTATGCAGAAATATACCTTATGATCCGATTTTAAATCGAGGTTTTGACCCTTTGGGGTCTGAACCGGCTTGAACTTATAAAATGAAAGTTGTCCGGAATGATTTTTCGGTATAGTTTAGCGAGTTTTTGAAGCTGGAAAGCGTAAAACGAGGGAGTTAAGCTTGGTCAAAGTCGGACAATTTTTCTGAAAAAGTCAAAGTATGTATAGCTGATTGGAAATTAAATAAGCGTTTTAAGCGTTTTCGAGTCCGTTTGAGCTTTGAAAACCTTAGCGAATGCTATTGTATCACTAATAAAGTATTAGGACGTGATAGAAACATTTCTAAAAATAGTAAGTTTTGTTTTCGGAATATACATTAAACAAGATAGAAGTAGAAGTTAAGTGTTAAGTCCCTTAGTGCGTTTGGTGATAATGGAAATTAAAATTATTAAGGGATGGTATTAACGTCCTGGATTTCTAAACTTTTCAGAAATAGAAACTTTCCAAAAATAGAAAGTTTCCAAAAATAGAAACTTTCCAAAATTAGTAATTTTTTGTATAAGTGTCGCAACTTAACTAAAAACCCTACATCTTCAATAAGACACGTTTTTGCTAAATAATCTAAGACACAAACACATACGGATTCTGTTACTTTCTATAAACGACTTATGCGTCGTTTCGTTGTATATTACTTTCTCCTAAAGCGCGTCATTAATTTAGGTCGCGGGTAGGATCTCTTGACTTCATTTCTTCGTTGTTGATCATTCTTTTCTCACCGTTTTCCTAAGGTGCGTTCATAGCCCATTATCTCTAAATTGTTTTATAAAACTCCACGGGGGAGATTACATGCTATGCTTTTACGTTTGGACACAAGTATTTAAAAACTGTATGTTATGCCTGATATTATTGCCTAAGTACCTTGTTGCCACTTAAGTCCCCTTTCACAATCATGAGCATTTAATTGCTATTGTAGTAAACGTGAGTGTTGTGGATAGATCTATCAGGACTGACAATCCCCGTTTGGTTCTGGTTTCTAGATAACCAGTGACGCATTTAACATTTAAGGTATTATCTAGGGTATTTGGCAACATCATACACTATCATGGGGCACAAACCCTGGGTCGGGTTTGACATTGCTTGTTAAGGTTCGATTCATGAGCTTAGTGCAATAATACTTATTTTTAGACATTGTGGATGTGTTTCATTTGTCTAAATTACTTAATTCTTATGGTCCATTACCTATTTAATTAAACCTATGAATTTCACTCAACAATTTTGTTGACCGTTTTAGCATGTTTTAATCTCAAGTCCTAAGGTATGATTGCTTGGATGGGAGCCGTGTGGATATCGTTGGATGGAATTTGTTGTTAATTTACATTCGATGTAAACTCAAATCTTAAAAACTTATTTCATGTTTAAACTTATGTATGTTTTGAACGCTTGTGTCATTTAGAAACTTAAGGGGCCTTGTTTGTGAAACTCTGATTTTTCATGTATCGAATGTGAACATTTTATTTTAAAACGTCTCTTTTGAGGTTGTTTCCTATGACTTGTACCTGTGCTATGGAGTCGCATACTGGTTACCTTTCCATTGCTATCAGATATTTAGGGGTGTGACATATTGGTATCAAGAGCCAAGGTTATAGAGAACTGGGTCATTTTTCAAAACCTATACTATAACCATTTTTCAAAAATATATTTTGAGTCTTTCATCGTTTGTCCGATATCCGCGCGCGCATACTCTTTGATTTCCTTTTTACTCTCTCAATCATATCTTCTAATATTATATCAATAATGATTATATAATACTTATGTGGTGACTCAAAACGATTCACTCCTACCTTCAGATCTGATAGAATCCTTTTCTTTTCTTGATTCAAATATCGTAATAACCATCTTGTTGATTCTTGTAATCATTTGATTTAAAGATTTAACAGGTTTTATTTCGATTGATGTCTCATTAAAACTTTTAGGGTTCGATTATAAATTTAGGGTTCGTTTTTATTGAGTCATTCATATTAGGGTTATTAATTCTTTTCGTTTTGAAGCATGATAGTCGGTTAACATCCTTATATGGTTTTCAATTTAAGATTGACGTGGATCTCGGTGTTTCTTTGCTGCTTATTGTTGATTACTGGTTTAGTAGTTTAGGGTTTTCTTAGGGTTTGGTTTGATTCGCTGATGGAGGATGCAAATAATGCTAATGCGGGCATGAATGTTAGTGGGAGTGCGTGCTTTGGTGGTGAAGATCTACTGCGTAGTGTGACTAAAAGAACTGCTACGCGTATGAACAAGATGACGGGGAAGGGTGATTCTAAAGTAAACCCAAAAGTCTCGATTGGTTTGGACAGCGAGAATGCTCAATCTCAAATGGCTGTTAGGGGGTCATTAAACCCTAATTCTGGTAATCCAAACTCAGGTCCTGTTGATGCTAACTTGGGTGGTAATGATCAAGACGTGGGTGGTGTTGCCTCTTATCCTGATGTTAGGAGGTCGAATTACACTAACACTAATCCTAATGTTAGTGAATATGCTAGCTTGGTTAAGCATTCTAATGTTCCTGGGAATGATGGGTTTCAATCTGGTTTTGATTCTGATGGTACGAGGAACGCGTCTAGTGTTCCGATTAATATGCATACGTCGTCTCCTATGGATGAGATTCTAATTCACAGTATTGATGATGTTGCTGCTTTATTTAGTGTGCCCCTCAATTCTCTCAAGGAAATTGATGATTTTACTAAAGATCTGGAAGTGGGTAAGTATGATTTGTGGTCGAAACTGACTAAGGAAGCACGTAGTGGGATTACTGATATTATTAGTAATAGGTGGGATACCCTTTTGAATATGCAAAAGAGTGTCCCAATTGTTGATGATAGTCTATCTGGTAAGGTTTCGCCTAATGACCCTATTGTTCAGGCTATGGACATCAATGCCAAGTCAACATCCTATGCTGAAGCTGCGGGTGTAAGTGCTAAGGACTAACCAAAAGTTAATTTTAACTTTTGTCCCTTAGTGGTTGATCCTGTATTTGAAGGTGTTAACATCTCTATTCCTGGTAAAGTTGTGGAAAAGGTTAGTACACGTTTTGAACACACTTTATATAGTTACTTTATTAGAAAGAGAATGGCGTTTTTGGTTGTTGAATACTATGCTAAGAACAACTGGGCAAAACATGGGCTGAAAAGGATTATGATGAATACTAAAGGCTTTTTTTTCTTTAAATTTGATTCTTGAGATGGTTTAGAAGCTGTTATGGAGGGTGGTCCTTGGTTGATACATAATTCTCTGATCATTCTCAATCAATGGTCGATGGATACTAGATTGCTTAAAGAAGAATTGACTCGCATTCCGATATGGGTTAAATTGCATGATGTTCCTATTCAAGTGTTTAAAGAGGATGGTATTAGTTTAATTGGTACGTTCATTGGCAAACCTGTTATGCTTGATTCATTACACAAGTTCTATGTGTAATGATTCGTGGGGTAGGAGTAGTTTTGCTCGGTGCTTAGTTGAGGTAAATTTAGAGGCTGATCTCGTGGATATTATTACTATTGGTATTACTTCACTTACGGGGGATGGGTTTACCAAAGAAACAATCCATGTTGAGTATGAATAGAGACCGCCCAGGTGTAATATATATAAGATATTTGGTCATGTTCATGACCATTGCCCTAAGGTGAGTCCTCCTATTGTCACTACTTCTAATGATGTTACTCCTACTGTTAAGAAGACTGATGATGGTTTCCAAATGGTAGGTAATAAGAAGAAGAGGAAGGGTAAGTCCAAGTCTAATAATGGTGGTCACTTTGTTGGTCCTTTGGTTAAATAAATGTTAGGTATGAGCCAAAGGCGACTAATACTGGACCAAAAAAGGGAGCTACTAATGTGGGTAATGCATCTAAATCGTCGTCTATGTTGAAGTCTACTGGTACTTCTTCTAAGAAAGATAATATAACCACGTCTAATTCTTATTCTGCTTTGGAGAATGAAGAAGAAGAAGACGAAGAACATGTTGAAAATATGTATGATGAATCGGCTAACTTATTTCCAAATTTAAAAACAGGTGAAAGTTTATTTTTCACGGCTGATGCTGGTTAGCTTGTTTAGTCGAGTCATTTGTTCTAGTTGCATTTATCTGTCTCTAGAGTTGTAAGTGTTTATGGCTTGTCATAAGCACTAGTTTTAGGTGTTTATCAAGCTGTTTAGCTTGAGGTTAATGTGGTACTTCAGCCACATTCCATTTGTACTTAATTTTTTCGATTTTAATATACTTTACCGGGGCAACCCTTTACCCAAAAAAAGATTATATAATACTTGATATTTTCTTCTTTCTCTCTTTATCTTCGATCTCTTACGACTATCTTCAAGAGCGTCGTTGTTTATTTATATAAGTATTAATTATATAAATATTAACCATTTCTGATTTCTTATGCTTGTTTATAAAAGCATTACTGTTTAATTTATAAAATTTTATTTTATAAATATTTAAATAATATATATTTTTATTTCTTTTTCAGATCATCATGGCTGAGCCATTGTCTCCTGGTCATGTGTTTGATTTCCCAGAGGACGACCCGGCACTAAACGAAGAAGAGTTTGAGGAGGAGCCGGAAGAAGAGCCGAAAGAAGAACCAGAAGAGGAGCTCAAAGACGAGCCTGAGGATGGGCCTGAGGATGTCACTTGAGTGTCACTTATTACTCCACCACCACTATCAGATTCTTTTTCAGATTCTGAGTTCACTGCTCCTATTGCTGCTGACAGGGCGGTATGGATGCTACCTTCTGGCAGTACATTCGAGGTAGGAGGACCCTCGTCTGCGTCTTCACTCCCTCACATCTCTTGACTCGTGAGGTTAAGAGGTTGAGATAAGGAATTTAGCCTATCCATAGCAATGTTAGATGTTTAGAGCAGGGTGCGAGGACCCGCCAGTCTATCTGAGAATGCTACAACCCGTACTCGGGTTGACAGCCTTAGTAGGTGTATGGATGCCTATGATGTTGATATGGTTCTTATTGAGAGAGATGCTACTAGGACTACTGATCATGTCCTAGCATTGGAGGAGGATAACCATAGGTTGAGGAGACGTGTGGATTCTCTAGAGGTTAGTGGCACCTTGGCGACTAGGAGCCTAGACAGGATTGAGAGAGAGTTTGTCGGTCTGCGTGCTTGGGTGACTGAGAGGTTGGGAGGGGGTGCTGTGAAGGCACCCCTCAGTGAGTGTATTGATGTGATGGCAGTTTATGGGGAGTCTCGACCATCTGAGCCGCGAGGACCACCTGATGGTTCCTAGTAGATTTATTTTTATGTTCCTGATGTAGGACTTTTGTATCATCACTAAACTGCTAGTGTCAGTTAGTGCCGTTATGCTGTCGGGTGTAATTTTGTTCTCTTTTGTAAACACCGCAACTTATTTAAAACTTATCTTATTATTGTAACGAAATTATGTGGCTTAATGAAGTCTCATTTGGTTATCATGGTTGTTTATATCCTCATTCTATCTCATTTCTTTATTATTATCATTATGTATTTCAACCTTGATTATTATGTGGATTCTTATTGAATTGCATATTTGTGTTGTTGATAGAACCATGCCACCTAGGAGATTGAAGCGGGGAGCTGTGGAAAGACTTATGAAAAACCAGGTAGCTAAGGTTATTGCCGGATATGAAAGAAACAAAACTAACCCAGAAAATGCTAGAGGAGCCGGTGGGGCTGGAGAATCTAGACCGGAAAATACTAGAGGGGTTAATGCACCAAAAGTGCTTGGCTGCTCATACAAGACATTCCTGAATTGCAAGCCTCGTTCATTCAGTGGGACTGAGGGTATTGTTGGACTAATTCGCTAGTTCAAGAAGATGGGATCGTTGTTTGAAATCAGCAAGTGTGCTGAGGAGGACTAGGTTAAGTTTGCTGCTTGTACCCAAGAAGGGCGGGCACTAATGTGGTGGAATGGAAATGTCCACACTTTGGGACTCAGTAATGCCAAACGAATTCCCTGGAGTGATTTGAAAAGTATGATGACTACTGAATTCTACCCAAGGACGGAAATTCAAAAAATAGAGTAGGAACTGTGGACTCTTACCCTGAAAGGGGATGACATTGAAGGATATAATAATTGTTTTCATGAACTAGCATCGATGTGTCCTGATTTGGTTACGCCTGAAAGAAAGAAGATTGAACGTTATGTTCGGGGACTCCTTGAGAGAGTCAAAGAGAATATCACATCTTTCAAGCCTGCAAGTCTTCATGAAGCTATAAATATGGCTCGTGAGTTGGTTGAACAAGCAATTCAAGCTAAGGCCACAAGAATTAGGAAAGCAACAAAAGAAAATAGGAAGATCACCAACAGAACCATAACAACCGCAACATCAATACCCATCATCAATAGCAAAATAGAAGGCAATAAGCTGCTAAAGCTTATGTGGTAGCCCCAGCTAAGGCTAAATGCTATGCTGGAAATTTACCGTTATGCAATAAGTGCAAGGTGCACCATTACGGTCTGTGTCCTCCTAGGTGTGGTAAATGCCAAAGAGTTGGTCATCATGAAAAAGACTGTCGAGCTAGGGCTCCGGCAAGAGGTGGTAACTCTCTGCGGAATGTGACCTGCTATGGTTGTGGAGAGAAGGGACACTATAAGAACAAGTGTCCTAATAGAAGGGATCAGCCAAATGAGTGTGCTCGTGGAAGAGCATAAGTAATGAGGACAGAAGAACCTCAGAAGAATCCGAATGTAGTCATGGGTACATTCTTACTTAATGATCACTACACTAGTATTTTATTCGATTCGGGTGCTGAGAAAAGCATTGTGTCTATTACATTTACTCCCTTTATCGATATTTCCCCTGCTGCACTAGACACTAGTTATGAAGTAGAGTTAGCAGATGGGAAGGTTGTTAGCACTAACACTGTTTTGCGAGGTTGCACATTGAATCTATTAGGCCATTTGTTCAAAATAGACTTATTACCAACTCAGTTAGGGAGTTTTGACGTTATAATAGGAATGGATTGGTTGTCGAACCACCAAGCAAAAATTGTTTGTTTTGAAAATATAGTTCGCAATCTGTTATCGAGTGGTGTAACACTCAAAATTCAAGGTGAGAAGCCAGAGAAAGATCTAAAAACCCTTTCGTGCCTAAAGACTGATGAGAAGAAGATCGAAGACATCCCTATTGTCCGTGACTTTCCTGAGGTATTTCCTGATGACTTATCGGGTTTACCCCCTGTGCGGGAGGTAGAATTCCGCATCGACTTAATTCCTGAAGCAATGCCAGTGGTGAGATCGCCGTATCGATTGGCACCTTCCGAGATGCAGGAATTGGCCAATCAGCTTAAAGAACTTCAAGACAAGGGTTTCATCTGGCCTAGTTAATCTCCATGGGGAGCACATGTTCTATTTGTAAAGAAAAAGGATGGTGCCTTGATAATGTGCATAGACTATCATGAATTGAACAAGCTGACTGATAAGAATCGTTACCCACTTCCCAGAATTGACGACCTTTTTAACCAGTTGCAAGGTGCGTGTTATTTTTCCAAAATAGACCTTCGCTCGGGTTACCATCAGTTGAGGGTTCATGAGGCGGATATTACAAAGACTGCATTTAGGAATCCATATGGACATTTCGAGTTCACAGTTATGCCGTTTGGGTTGACGAATGCGCCAACAGTTTTTATGGACCTGATGAACCACGTTTGCAAATCGTACTTGGACAAGTTCCTCATCGTGTTTATTGATGACATTGTAATTTACTCGAAGTCAAGGGAAGAACATGAAGTCCATTTGAAGATGATCCTTAAATTGCTCGGAAAAGATAAATTGTACGCCAAATTTTCAAAGTGTGAGTTTTGGCTGCAAGAAGTACAGTTCTTAGGGCGTGTAGTTAACAAAGACGGTATCCATGTGGACCCTATTAAGATTAAGCAGTTAAGAACTAGAAGACCCCCGATTCGCCTACCGAAATTCATTCGTTTTTAGGTTTAGCAAGATACTACCAAAGATTTATCGAGAACTTTTCCAAGATCGCCAAACCCCTTACGCTGCTGACTAAAAAGAACAAGAAGTATGAATGGGGAGACAAACAAGAAGAAGCTTTTCGCTTACTGAAAGACAAGTTGTGTAATGCTCGTGTATTAACACTCCTCGATGGACCTGATGACTTTGTGGTTTACTGTGATGCATCAAACCAAGGTTTCGGGTATGTGTTAATGCAGAGGGGAAAGGTAATTGCGTACGCCTTTAGGCAGATTAAGGTGCATCAGAAGAATTATACTACCCACGATTTGGAATTGGGTGCGGTAGTATTTGCTCTTAAAATCTGGAGACATTACCTGTATTAGACGAAGAGTGTCATCTACACTGACCATAGAAGTCTCTAGTACATTTTTGATCAAAAGGAGTTGAATATGCGTCAGAGGAGATGGATTGAGCTTTCTAGTGACTATGACTGTGAAATCCGTTACCATCCGGGTAAAGCAAATGTGGTGGCAAATGCATTGAGCAAAAAGGAGAGACTCAAACCAAGGAGAGAGCATGTGATGAGCATGACTATCTATTCTGGCCTCAAGACAAAGATATTGGAAGCACAGAGCAAAGCTTCCAAGGATCTCGAAGCCCTAGCAGAAATGTTAAGGGGGTTGGATGCACAGTTTGAAAGAAGGGATGATGGTGGTTTGTATTTCATGAATCGGATTTGGATTCCATCATTCGGTGATGTAAGAACTTTAATTATGGACGAGGCACACACTACAAAGTATTCGGTACACCCTGGAGCATATAAGATGTATTACGACTTAAGGAATTTATATTGTGGCCGGGAATGAAGAAAGACATTGCAAGGTATGTTAGCAAGTGTTTAACATGTTTAAAGATTAAGGCTGAACATCAGAGACCCTCAGGACTACTTCAGCAACCAGAAATCCCTGATTGGAAGTGGGAAAAGATAACCATGGATCTGGTCACGAAACTGCCAAAAAGCAGCGGCGGTTATGATACGATTTCGGTCATTGTGGATAAGTTGACCAAGTCTGCTCACTTTTTACCGATTCGTGAGGATTACAAAATGGAAAAGCTGGCAAGGATTTACATCAATGAAATTGTAGCAAGGCACGATGTGCCTGTGTCTATTATATCAGATCGTGATAGCCGATTCACGTCACATTTCTGGCAGAAACTTCAAAAGGCGTTGGGGACATGACTGGATATGAGTACGGCTTACCATCCTCAAACCGATGGTTAGGGTGAACGTACTATTCAGACTTTAGAGGACATGCTCAGAGCTTGCGTCATAGATTCGGAGGTAGTTGGGATACTCATCTTCCTTTAGTTAAGTTTTCTTACAACAATAGTTACCATGCAAGCGTTAAATGTGCACTGTTTGAAGCGTTATACGGGAAAAAATGTAGATCACCCGTGATGTGGGCAAAAGTTGGGGAGAGTCAGTTGATTGGACTAGAAATTGTGCATGATACAACTGAGAAGATTATGCAGATCAAAGAAAGGCTAAAGACAGCTAGAGACCGCCAGAAAAGCTATGCCGATAAGAGATGTAAACCCCTTAAGTTTAATGTCGGTGATCGTGTGTTACTTAAAGTATCGCCATGGAAGGGTTTTGTACGTTTTGGCAGGAAAGGGAAGTTAGCACCAAGATATGTGGAGCCATTCGAGATTGTTGAGCGAGTCGGCCTAGTAACTTATCGTCTGAGACTACCCTAAGCGTTAAGTCATGAAACCTTCCATGTGTCAAACCTCAAGAAGTGCTTAGCAGACACCAGCCTACAAGTGCCATTAGAGGAGATCGAGATAGATGACAAATTATACTTTGTAGAAGAAACCGTTGAGATCATGGATCGCGAAGTGAAGAAATTGAAGCGAAAAAGGATTTCCATTGTCAAAGTACGTTAGAATTCTAAGCGTGGAGCAGAATTTACTTGGGAGCGAGAAGATCAGTTCAAAAGCAAGTACCCTCATCTTTTCGCAACCACCTCGACAGCTGATGTTACCCGTTGAACTCTGGGGACCAGAGTTCCCTAACGGGGGTTGACTATAATACTTCGTACATTCAGGTCATTATTTTAATCCATATCTTATTATTTATTTTACTTGAGTAAAATTTTGCTTTCTACTATGTACCCGATTCGTTATTTTGCGTTCCTAGTTAAACTTGAGCCGTCCTTAGGATTATTATCCGTCTACGTGTCCTACGTAATTTATTATTTTACCAAAGTATCCCATATGTTATGGTTTTATTTTAGCTTATTCGTTTTTACATCGTGGTTCCACCTAAACCCTCGTTACATTTTACGTAATCACCCGTTGGCCCCAAAACTACCCACCTTATCAAAAATCTTAACAAAAAAAATATAACATATACCCTCCACCACCCCATTAGGGGCGGAAAAGGGGATCCACATGGATTAACCATGTGGAAGTTTAACCTCAAGTGAACTTAGATATTTGTCCAAGCTCATAGTATGTTTGCATGCTCAAGCTTAACAAAACCACTCACTATCTCATTCTTTACATAGTTCTCCTCATAAAAAAAGAATTTAGAACTTCTCTCTTGCTCCTTCAAAATTGCCGACCACCATAGGCACACAAACACCCATTCCATACAAAAATTTATTGGTTATTTCTACATTACAATATCAAGGTTAAGGTCCTTGCAAAGTTTGAAGTCTTAAAGTTTAGGGCATTTTCTTGATCATTCTCTTCAAGACTTGACCTACGGTTTTATATATTGGTTTTGGGTGTATATTAAAGATTCGGAAGCAAAGGTTTTGATTATTTGGGTCTTGTGTTGGTTCGAAAATAAGCTAGGGCAAAGAAGGATTTATTTTTGATTCATTCACTAGCTTCTAGTTAATCCTAGTAAGTGATTTTTGAAACTCTTTCCTTTTATTTTTTGATTTTTGCTTATCAATCCATACGAACCTATATGTTGTGTCACATTTTTAAAGTTAAAGAAATGGTTTTATAAAAATATTGTTAGTATGCTTGTTTTGTTAATTTATTTTGATTAGAATTAAGATAGGTGATATAATGTATTAATTGAAGTGTTGGAGATGGATTAGACTAGTTTTGAAAGTGGTTTTGTGGTGGATTAGGTAGACGATAGAGTTTAGGTTAGTTTTGCAATCTTGTGAAGTTGTGGTTGAGTTTTGGAATATTTTCGGCTAAAAAATGATTGATGTCAGAATTTAGTTTGTAGGATTAGCATGACTTAAAAATGTTTTGGCAAGCTAAAAGGTTAATTTTTGGAAAGCTTATTTTGTATAGATGAATTTCATATAAAGAACATGAAAACGGACGTAAAACGAATAAGTTATGGTCATTTTAGCGTTGTCGAAACTTGAACATTTTCTGCAGAAAGTAGGGGTGAGCAGAAACCGCACCGCAAACCGCAAAACCGCAAAAACCGCAAAAAACCGCACCACAAAAACCGCACCACCGCAAAAACCGTGGTTCGGTTTTAAGAAAAAAGAAAAACCGCATTTTGCGGTGCGGTTGCGGTTTTACTCGTAAAACCGCACCACAAAAACCGCACCGCACCGCATATTTATTTTTTTAAACCGAAAACGGCACATTGATTATTTAATGTGTGTTATAAGGCTTCTACCACATATTATCATTAATACTCTTATAAGTTATAAGTGATGTGTATGTTTACATTAAATATATGTGTTGTTATAACCGAAAAAACCGACATTGTAAACCAAAAACCGCACGTGATGGTGCGGTGCGGTTAAAAACCGCAAACCCCCAAAAACCGCAAAAAAACCGCAAAACCGAAACCGCAAACAGTGGTGTGGTTCGGTTTCTATTTTAAAGAAACCGCAAGTGCGGTTGCGGTTCGGTTTTAGTCAAAAATCGTACCAAACCGCACCATGCTCACCCCTACATTTTGGGTCCGAACCGGCTTGAAATATAAAATGAAAGTTGTCCGAAATGATTTTCCGGTAACGTCCAGCGAGTTTTCAAAGCTTGAAAGTGTAAAACGAGGGAGTTAAGCTTGGTCAAAGTCGGACAATTTTTCTGAAAAAGTCAAAGTATGTATAGCTGATTGGAAATTAAATAAGCGTTAAGCGTTTTCGAGTCCGTTTGAGCTTTGAAAACCTTAGTGAATGCTATTGTATCACTAATATAGTATGAGGACACGCTAGGAACATTTCTAAAAATAGTAAGTTTTATTTTTGAAATATACATTAAACAAGATGGAAGTAGAAGGTAAGTGTTAAGTCCCTTAGTGCGTTTGGTGATAATGGAAATTAAAAATTATTAAGGGACGGTATTAACGTCCCAAAATTTTAAACTTTCCAGAATAGAAACTTTCCAAAAATAGAAACTTTCCAAAAATAGAAACTTTCTAAAATTAGTAATTTTCGTATAAGTGTCGTAACATAACTAAAAACCCTACATCTTTAATTATTTTTCTATCATGTTCGATAAATATCACTCTGCACTTATTATCACATATCTGACGAACACTTAGCAAGTTAAATTTTAGATTATCTACATGCTCAATATTTTCAATAATGAGGGAGTCATGAGAGATCGTACCCATAGTTTTAAAAAGCGCGCCTAGGCTCTAAGGTTCAAGCTCTAGGGATTTTTTCAGATCAAGGCTCCGCACATGCACAAGGCTCACAAAAAGCACAAAGCCTTGGGATTTAGAGCCTTGATCCTAGGCGCACCTAGGAAAGGTGACGGATTTTGAAACTTTCTTTTCGAATTTAACATTCATCGCCCTCATATGTTAATAATAGATTATCTATAAACTAAATAAATCAATCAATTTGAGTGTTTGGTCTTTCAATTCAAGTGTGTGCATATACAGACTCCTCCCTCTATTTTATGCATGAGATAACGTAATCTCGTCATGCCATGAATCTGATACATTGCTTGATATTTTTGGTTTAACTATTCAATTTTTTTAGATACATTAACTATTTTAGTGTTATTTAAGTCATCATTAATCTATAAATTTTCGCTTAAACTATTATAATTTACTTCAATTTAATGTGACTTATATTCATGAAGCCCGCGCCTTGATCTGTGCCTCGCCTCAAGGCTCCATAAGCCCTTTGCGCCTTAGTGCGCCTTGAGCCTTTCAAAACATTTATCGTACCTTTACCTATGTTGTTACCACGTAAATTACTTCTGAAAATAATATTACCTCCGTTGTATACTTTGTATGTAGAGAATAGCTTTGGGTTACTTGTCATGTGTTTTGAGCATCCACTATCTTTAATCCACTCGTCGGGCTCCAAATTAATTCCCAAGCATATCTCATTAGATGCTTGAGCTACGAGACAAGTTTCATCTTTAGAATTTTCTTCCTTATCTTCCCCACTATCGCCTCATGTTCCTCCGAAAAAAGCCATTTGGTTCTTGCTTCTTGGTGGCTCTGGGCATTCTCCGATGAGGTGATTTGGATCTCCGCATCTAAAACATTTTCTTTCGCTTTTACCATTTTTATCATCTTTACTTCTTTGGAACAACTTTCTTTCATCGCGTGGTTGTCTTACAAACCTTCCTCATCTTTTGAAGAACTTCTTGAAGTCTCTTACGGCCATAGCATATTATTCGTCTTCACTATCGGAAGTCGGACTTTCTTCATCACTAGATTCTTTTTAGCCTTCAAAGCGAGAGATCTACTTTGTTCTCTTTTGCCTTTGACCATTTCAGAATCTTTCTTTATTATCACTTTATATACTTTTAAGTTGCCGATAAGTTCGTCAAGTGATAGTGTTGACAAATCCTTCGACTCTTCAATAGCCGTAACTTTTGCGCGCCATTTAGGATGAAGTGCCCTAAGAAATTTCCTAACATAGTTCTTGCTAGAAAAACCTTCATCAAGTACTTTTAGACTAGTAATGATAGTGTTAAACCTAGCAAAAGCATTATCTATTGATTCTTCTTCTGGAATCGTAAATTGTTCATATTGTTGAACAAGGAGATCTATTTTGTTATCCTTGACTTAATTATTACCTTGATGAGTGATTAGTAAAGTATCCCAAATTTCTTTTGCGGTTTTCTTTCGTATTTTTTACGTGGCAAAGCATTATAAATTAACATTTTAGCATCATTATTTTTAGCAAGTTTTTTAGGACCGTCGCTCTGTTTGTCAAATGGTACAATTTCATCCTTTTTAATTTCAGGATTATTTTGAATAGGAGGAAAATAAACATAGGTAATAACATGCCAAAGATCTATATCTTTTGATTTCACATAAGTTTCGAATATATTTTTCCAATAAATAAATCCATCACTTTCAAATAGTGGTGGTCTTTGCATAGATTGCTCTTCTAAATATTTTTTTGATTCCATAGATCGATTCAAGTTTTAAAATATAATTTATTTTAAAAATCTTGTTTAACCTGGCTCCGATACCAATTGTGGAAACTAGAAAAAGGGGTTGAATAGTTTATCACTTTTTAAATTAATCTAACGTTTGTATATAAAAAGTTAGATTCGATTTTATGTGATCTCAATGTACACACAATATGAACAATCTAGTTAAGTAAATAAATGACAATAAGTAACAATGTAAATTTGTAAGATAAGAGTTAGAAAGATCAAACCACAACACACGGATTTATAGTGGTTCGATAACGAAGCTCCTTTTCGCCCTACTCCACTCCTCGAGTACCCAACTCGAGAGTTCTCTTCATGATATCAACAAACTACCTTTAGGCGAAGAAAACCGTACACAAGTAGCTTACACCAATTTCCAACTCTAAGCCAAATGTTGAGTCCTAATCTTAGCTAGAACCAATCTACCACACACTTATATTTTGAGGCCTAAAATACTAACCACACTAACAAGATATCACTTCACCTAAGTGATAACACGATCAACCCGATCTAACTATTACACACAATCACAAGAGATATAAATGAATTACAAGATACAACACAATCGTAACTATATTACGTGATCACCAACTAAGATATAATACTTCTTGACTTGATGACTAGAAGTATTCTTCTCTTGCACTTGAGGATCTAAGCTTGAGTTACTTGGAAACAAAAGCTTAAGATTAAATGATCAGAAGATTGTAGGAGATGTATAAATTTATTTAGAATCGAAAGAAAGTGAGTGCAAAAGGTGAAAAATCCATAGGGAACAGTCCATTATTTATATGTAAAGCTAGGAGCCGTTTTACATGGTCGACCCCCTTAGCTCCATGGTCGGCTCCCTTATCACTAAAGGGGCTGCCCCTACCTATAAGGGGGCCGCCCATAGCAGGACGCTCCTATTTTTGTCTTTTCTAGGGGAGGTGTTTCCTGGATCAGTTTTATACATTTTTTGGTAGAAAATTTGAATTCAAAATATTTATTTTGAATAAAACATTTTTTGTAAATACCAAAAATATTTTGTATAAGTTTTAAAAATGTTTGTTACATTTTATAAAAATGTAAGGTTTAGGAAAAATAAACATTCCTTTGATCATAAATAAATTAAGCATTTATTTATTCATACGTTTAAGTGATTAATCTTCGAAATGAAAATTTACGACTAATTACTTGTTTACGTTTAATTTTACATGGAGAGTTTTTACATCTTGTGATTATCAAAACATAGAGAAGTCGAAAAATATTAATAACGTTTTTTAGCATTATTTCTATCAACAATCTCCTCCTTTTTGATGATTTCAAAATCTAAACTCATTAAATATAAAATTCTTTTTAAACAAGTATTTAGTGAGTTTTATTTCATTTCTCCCTCTTTTTATAGAATCAAAAAGGCTTTGTCGATGAATTCACGTAAGTCTGACGAAATAAACGCTCCCCCCCATAATGTGTGCTCCCCCTTGTTTGAGGACACTAAGGAATCGAGCTATGGTAACTTTGCTACAAAAACAAGTTAGATGAACAAGACCAACATTTTTAACATATAGCAAAGACAAAGGAAAAATATTCAAGCATGGTTACAATACTTGACAATTAATAAAGCTCAACTATATAGATAGGAGACAACCATCACAAAAATAATTAACTACTAGAAGACCATAAGTGCATAAAATATTGTGTATGAAAAACAACATTACAACATGCATACATTAAGGCTAAATATTATGCTTGAAGCATAATAATACATCATTCATAAATAGAAAAACTACAAAGTCCTAATTTTTCCAAAGTTCTATAGGACTTGCTTGTAAAAGGATATGTTAATCATTTATTTGAAAGCAAGAAAGTACTAAGCATATAACATGCATAGTTTGTTCTTGGTGTAGAGTTTGGTGCGGAGGTTGTTGTTGGTGGATAGTCCCTTTGAATTTGTAGTGGTGGTTAAGGTCGAGTGAGAAGAAATTCAACCCAATTGAGATCCTCTCTTATAGCCAAGAATTGAGCTTGGTTATAGCGACAACATGGGCAATAGCCAACATGATGTTCAACTTGGTTGAAAGTGATTGTGTGAGGCAAGATTGGAGTGGATGGTGTTGGGTTAGTGGTATGATTTGAGAGATGCATTGCTAGAAGGTTTGATAGATCTTGAAGTTGATTTATCATCAATAAGCATCTCTCTAGTTGGAGAAGGAGGTGGTTGAAATTGAGTTTGATTGTGGTTTTGATTTGCTTGCAAGACAACATCGACATAAGGATCAATGAGTGGAGGTGAGTGATGTTGAGGTGAAGCTTGGTTTGAGGGTGCTATGAAAGAGTTTTCTTTTGAAGGTGTATTGTGAGTAGATGGTGGTTTAGGCATTGGTGTGGGTGTATCAACTTCATTCAAGTTTGGTGAATGACAAGTGTTCATTTTCTTCTTCCATACGGGTCTTACAAAGATTTTTGTTTTCTTGAAAAGTTTAGATGAAGGATCTTGAGAGGATGACATTGGAGGTCATGAGATGAATGAGATAAAGGTGTTGAGGAGGATAACTAATTTATACTAGGAAGATAATGTGATTAGGAATAAGTGAACATTGTGAAGGATAAAGTTCCAAGAGATGTTTGTGAATTCTAGGAAATTATAGCTGAGTCTAAGTAAAAGGGAGTCGAAAATCATAGAGAAATGGTAAAAATCATGATCTGGAAGTCTCCCCCCTTAAGTATATGTTCGACCCCCTTATCAATAAGGGGACCGCCCTTAGGAGCTAAGGGGCCCGCCCATCTAATGATTTCCAGACTGCCCAGATTTTGAATTTTGGCTAAAAATTTGTGAAGGAAATGAATTTTAGGGTTCAATTTACAGCAAGTCCTATTTTTATAGCAATAAAGACTATAAATACTTAGCAAGCAAAGTTATATCTTATGCAAAGAAACTATCACAACTAATGTTTGTAACATAAGAAATTACTTGTAACTACATTACTTAAGACCTAGGTACTTCTTATGCTTTCATTCTCCCTATATAATTCCCAATTACTTTCAAAGTAGTCATCATGATGCCCCATGAGACTCATATTGTGAAGGAAAGATTGGTGTTTAGGTTTGTGTAAGTTTGTATTAACGGACGTGATGTGTCTAAATAAACGAGTGAGTAACATTATACCCCGTAGACACAAGTCATAACGATAGAAGTTCATACTTGTGATTTTAGATTAAAAGTCCCAGTGTGTGCATAAATGCAACAAATGTGGAGTAACGATTATTTCGACTCTAACTAAAAGAAAACCTAAGAAATAATCCAGATGCTCCTTGATTTATTTTTGCTCAACCAAGAATGTTAAAAAATATATATTGGATTATAAATTTCGGCAATAAGTATGAGATCACCGTGAGTGCAAGAAAAACAATTTTAGCACACACATATATATATATATATATATACATATATATATATATATATATACATATATATATATATATATATATATATATATATATATGGAAATAATTTTCATGAGTTCCTAGTTGTAAGAAGTTTTCCGAAAAATAAATTGAGATTTATATTATATATGTAAATATGTATTTATAATCTTCAAACATAGAGATCAAAGGTGTATGAAAATTGAGTGTTTACAAATGTGCAATTCTTATGACTATGGGAAGCACAATAGTTGATTGTCTAAAGAGAAAATTCCTAATTTTTTATTTTGTGCAAAATAGAATCCTAGACACGAGATTAAGAGAGGAATAATTGAAATTACTTACACTTTACTTATAATTTTGGCAAATTCTAGGGATTCTTAAGTGAGATTAGATAATTACAGTTCTGGTAATATGATTACTTCAACGGACATTAAATATTCTAGTCGTTTTGTTCCATTCACGGCATAGACCTAACGCAAGTAATTTGACGATTATCGTTTAAGTGATTTAGTTAGAGTCGGCAAATGTTGTCTTCGAGGAACATAACCTTTTCGATGGTGATATTTTCTTTTTGAACATTGTCGCGAAGGAAATGGTGACGAATTTCTATGTTTTTAGTACGTGAGTGTTGAACGGGATTTTTGCTTAAATCTATTGCTCATTTGTTGTCACACATTATAGGAATGTCGTCGAGACGAATGCCATAGTCAACGAGAGCTTGTTTCATCCATAGTGCTTGTTGGCATGCCTTTCCGGCGCTTACGTATTCGGCTTCGGTAGTGGATATAGCAAGAGCGGTTTGCTTCTTCGAAAACCAAGATGTTAAACAACATCCCATAAACGTACAAATACCGCTAGTGCTTTTTCGGTCCACATAATCTCCCGCATGATCAGAGTCGGCATATACTACGGTTTCTATGTCGGACCCCTTAGGATACCATAATCCCAAGTGCGTAGTGCCTTTAATGTATCAGAAGATACGTTTAACCGCTTCAAGATGAGAGGTTTTGGGATCCTCTTGGAAGCGTGCACAAAGGCAAACACTAAACATGATATCGGGCCTACTTGCCGTTAAGTATAATAGGCTACCTATCATACCTCTATATTTAGTATTATCCACGGACTCACCTTCTTCGTCTTTCGTGAGTTTCGTTTTCGTAGACATGGGAGTTTTCATAGGTTTAGAGTCTTCTAATCCAAATTTCTTAAGCATTTCTTTTATATATTTTGATTGATTGAAAAATATACCATCTTCTAATTGTTTTATTTGTAATCCTAAGAAAAAGTTTAGTTCGCCCATCACACTCATTTCAAACTCATCGTGCATGATCTTGGCAAAATCATCACACAATTCTTGACAAGTTGAGCTGAATATGATGTCGTCGACATATATTTGAACAATTATGAGGTTAGAGATTTTATTTTTAGTAAAGAGTGTGTTATCTACCATTCTCATAGTATAGTCATGTTTAATGAGAAAGGCTTTTAACCTATCGTACCAAGCTTTAGGAGCTTGTTTATGTCCATAGAGCGCTTTCTTGAGTCTATAAGCATGATTATGTTTTGCAAAGTCAATGAATCTCGGAGGTTGTGCCACGTAAACCTCTTCATTGATAAAACCATTAAGGAATACACTCTTCACATCCATTTAAAATAGTTTGAAATCTAATGCGCATGCATAAGCTAACAAAATTCTTATAGATTCTAATCTAGCTACGGGTGCATAAGTTTTGTCATAATCAATTCCTTCTTGTTGATTATAACATTGAGCGACTAGCCTAGCTTTATTTATAGACACGACACCATTTTCATCAAACTTATTTCTATATACCCATTTAGTTCCAATGATAGTCATATTCTTAGGATTTGGGACTAATTCTCAAACATCGTTTGCTACAAATTGGTTTAATTCTTCTTGCATAGCAACTATCCAACTTTCATCTTTTAAAGCTTCATTTATGTTTTTAGGTTCTATGGTTGAAAGGAAACAAAGAAATTACTTTTGTCTTGAGCTTGTGATCTAAGAGTTCTTTGATTTAGGTTACCAATAACATTTTCTAGCGGATGACTCTTAGATTCTTTAATATTTATGATTTTATTACTTTCTAAAGATTTATCTTCGACATCATTGCCTAAGGGTATTATTTTATTAACCTCAATAGCTTCTTCTTCGACTAAATCATCATCTTCCAAAGGTGATGTTTTAGGCGGGGGAGGAGTTTCATCGAAAGTCACATTTAAGGATTCTTCGCCTCTCATTGTTTGTTTATTGAGAATTATATAAGCTTTACTATTTTGCGAATATCCTATACCTTCGTACGACTTTGGGTCGAACTTGGTGAGATAATATTTTGTATTAAGAATGAAGCATTTGCTTCCGAATACTTTAAAATGGTTAAGATTAGTTTTCTACCTTTTAATAACTCGTATGAGGTTTTTCCTAAAATACGTCTAATTGAAATTCTATTAATTATATAAGTTGATGTATCGACCGCGTAACACCAAAACTTTTGTGGAACGGATTGTTAATTTAACATAGTCCTACTCATTTCTTATAGATTACGATTCTTTCTTTCTACTACCCCATTTGATTGTGGAGTACGAGAAGCAGAAAAATTATGAGTAATCCTATTAGAGTCACAGTAGTTTCCAAATTGTACTTCATTATCAAATTCCCTACCATGATCCGTTCTAATTGACACTATATAACATCCTAATTTGTTTTGAATCATTTTACTAAATATTTCAATTTTTTTGAAAGCTTCGATTTTATTTCCTAAAAATCTAGTCCATGTAAATCGAGAGTAGTCATCTACAATTACTATGGTATAACGATTTCCTCCAGAACTCTGTATGGCGAAAGGGCTAAATAAGTCTATGTGTAATAGTTCTAAGCATCTAGTCTTCGAGACTATTTATCTTCTAGCTTATTTTCCAGTTTCATCACCTATAAGCCTCTTTTTCTAATTCTTCTACCTATGAATTTTTTGTCTTTAATTATTTTGCTATCATGTTCGGTAAATATTACTTTGCACTTATTATCACATATCTGACCAACACTTAGCAAGTTAAATTATATATTATCTACGTGCTCAACATTTTCAATAATGAGGGAGTCATGAGATATCGTACCTTTTTCTATGATGTTACCACGTAAATTACTTCCGAAAATAACATTACCTCCGTCGTATGCTTTGTATGTAGAGAATAGCTTTTGGTTACCGGTCATGTGTTTTGAACATCCACTATCTTTAATCCACTCGTCGGGCTCTAAATTAATTTCCAAGCATATCTCATTAGACGCTTGAGCTACGAGACAAGTTTCGTCTTTAGTCTTTTATTCCTCATCTTCCCTACTATCGCTCCATGTTCCTCCGACAAAAGCCTTTTGGTTCTTGCTTTTTAGTGGCTTTGGGCATTCTCTGATGAGGTGATTTGGATCTCCGTATCTAAAATATTTTCTTTCGCTTTTACCATTTTTGTCATCTTTACTTCTTTGGAATGACTTTCTTTCATCGCGTGGTTGTCTTACAAACCTTCCTCGTCTTTTGAAGAACTTCTTGAAGTCTCTCACGGCCATAGCATATTCTTCGTCTTCACTATCGGAGGTCGAACTTTCTTCATTACTAGATTCCTTTTTAGCCTTCAAAGCGAGAGATCTACTTTGTTCACTTTTGCCTTTGACCATTTCGGAATCTTTCTTTATTATCACTTCATATACTTTCAAGTTGCCGATAAGTTCGTCAAGTGATAGTGTTGTCAAATCCTTCGACTCTTCAATAGCCGTGACTTTTGCGCGCCATTTAGGATGAAGTGCCCTAAGCAGGACGCTCCTATTTTTGTCTTTTCTAGGGGAGGTGTTTTTTGGATCAGTTTTATACATTTTTAGGTAGAAAATTTGAATTCAAAATATCTATTTTAAATAAAACAATTCTTGTAAATACCAAAAATATTTTGTATAAGTTTTGAAAATGTTTGTTACATTTTATAGAAATATAAGGTTTAGGAAAAATAAACATTCCTTTGATCATAAATAAATTAATCATTTATTTATTCATACCTTTAAGTGATTAATTTTCGAAATGAAAATTTATGACTAATTACTTGTTTACGTTTAATTTTACATGGAGCGTTTTTACATTTTGTGATTATCAAAACGTAGAGAAGTCGAAAAATATCAATAACGTTTTTAAGCATTATTTCTATCAACAACCCCTTTTCTCTTAATTGTTTTATAAAACTCCACGGGGGAGATTACATGCTATGCTTTTACGTTTGGACACAAGTATTTAGAAACTGTATGCTATGCCTTATATTATTGCCTAAGTACCTTGTTGCCACTTAAGTCCCCTTTCGCGATCATGAGTCGTTAATTGCTATTGTAGTAAACATGAGTGTTGTGGATCGATCTATCAAGACTGACAATCCCCGTCGGGTTCTGGTTTCTAGATAACTAGTGACGCATTTAACATTTAAGGTATTATCTAGGGTGTTTGGCAACATCCTACACAATCATGGGGCACAAACCCCGGTTCGGGTTTGACATTGCTTGTTAAGGTCTGGTGTCATGAGTTTAGTGCAATAATACTTATTTTTAGACATTGTGAATGTGTTTCATTTGTCTACATTACTTAAATCTTGTGGTCCATTACCTATTTAATTAAACCTATGAATTTCACTCAATAATTTTGTTGACCGTTTTAGCATGTTTTAATCTCAGGTCCTAATGTATGATTACTTGGATGGGAGCCACATGTATGTCGTTGGATAGACTTTGTTGTTAATGTACATTCGATGAAAACTCAAATCTTAAAAACTTATTTCATGTTTAAACTTATGTATGTTTTGAACGCTTGTGTCATTTTGAAACTTAAGGGAACTTGTTTGTGAAACTCTGATTTTTCATGTATCGAATGTGAACATTTTATTTTAAAACGTCTCTTTTGAGGTCGTTTCCTATGACTTGTACCTTGTGCTATGAAGTCGCACCCCGGTTACCTTTCCGTTGCTATCAGATATTTGGAGGTGTGACACAAATACGCGCCTTTCAATAGTTGATATTTACTTATTTTTATTCCTCTCCTACTTTCATATTATCTTCCCTCAACTACAGAATCACCATCGGACAAAGAGGAATCTGACCCGCGGTGGCTGCAAACACGAATTCGTCATGCCTCACTGGTATGTGTTTAAATACACATACTTTTGTCCATAAAAAACGAGCTTAAATGACCAAAAACGTACCAAAAATACATTGTATTTGTATGTTTTACATTTGTGTTGTGCAGGAAACAGATATCCGACAAAAAGACGAAAAACAAAGCCAAAAACGACAAAAAAGAGCACGAGAATGAAAAGAGTGTGAAAAGACAAAGTCAAATCGAAGCCAAAATCAGTCAAAGTAAAAAGGAAGTCAAAGCAATGAAAATACAACTTGGGGGACTGAAATTGCCAAAGTCTCAAAGTTATATTTAGGCTTGAATAAAAAAAATGGAAAATACAACTTTAGGGGCTGAAATTGCCAAACCCCTAAAGTTGTATCACCATAAGGACGAATCTTGCAATACATGATATAACATTGAGGGGCTGATTCTGCCAACCTCTGAAAGTTGTATCACATAAGGACTGAGTTTGCAAACATTCTTATATGGTTAAGGGGTTGAAACTGCCAAATCCCCAAACTTTTCATATCACCACAAGGACGAGATTTGCAATACAAAGTTATACATTGGGGGGCTTAACTTGCCAACCCCTCAATGTTGTATCACCATAAGGACTAAATTTGCAAAGCAACTAATAACAATGGAGGGCCAAAGTTGCCAAATCCCAAAACCTTTCCCCTGCCCTTTCAATAACAAAATTTCCCGCTCTTTTCAAAACCCAAGAACCCATCACGGGTCTTCTTCCCCATTTTTACCCTGCAACTCCATCATTACCCATTGGGTAATAACCTCTTCCCCTCTCCACTAAAACCCAAATCACATACACCTTTCCATGTTGGCAATCCTCCATTTTTCAAGGCCAATCTTACGAATGGTATTAAATCAAGAAAGCATAAAGTATCATCAATGGTTGAGATTGATTTTTGGTTTCTCCTCACACAACAAAAACACCTCTAAAAGCACAAGACCAATAAATAAGGAGATGACCTTTAGTAGTATAAATAGTAGTCATTGTAAGCCTTCAAAGGCATCTAGGTTTTTAATTTGTAGTCTTTCAAGTTTTATTTAAAATTCTGTCTTTCATTTAAAGTATTGTAACTTTTTAAGCATTAATGAAGTATTGAAGTTTTAGTTAAAATCCGTACTTTAATTTAAAGTCTTAAAGTTGTTAATTTGTTATAAATTGTGTTCACAAGCTTTTATTACAGCTTAATGTTAGGTTATTAGCAGTAATTAATCAAAAGAATTAAGTTATTTAGTTTAAAAAACAGAAAAAATTCCACTCAAAAATACCACAGCTTGAATTTTGGAAGATAAGCCAATTATGGAGGGGCTTATGGACAATACCGGCTTATTTTTTATAAGCTGGAGCTTGTAGACAAAGCTCTTAAGAGCTTATTTGCCCTTGTTTAGAGCAAAGGGCTTGGTAAGTCATCTTTTCTTCATTTTAGCTTATTTTCTTGCATTTGCTCATTTTCAGCTTACTTATGCTTATTAATTGTTTGAATGTGCTTATTTATGTTTATTATTGTTGTTTAATGCTTAAAATTTAGGTCTTGTAGTTTAAAATCTAATTATGCAAGATTTTCTTAAAATCTGTCATTTTTAGCTATTTAACTGTCATAATCTTCATTTGCTTATTTAAGTGCTTAATTGTTGTTGCCTTTTGCTTATTTCTACTTATAATGCATGTCTAATAAGCTATCTTTAAGAGTCTTGGCTTAAATCAACCATATCAGCCCTAAAAGGCCCTTTTCAGAACTTAAAGGGGTGTTTGGGATAGTGGCCCAAAGTGGGTTAATTTGGGTTAAAAAGCCTTTGGGTTACTTTGGCCAACTTTGGTTAGTTTTTTTTAGCATTTTTAATCAGTTTTTGAAAAAGTTTTAAAGATAAAAATTGATTTTAAGGTTTTCCTAAAAAGCTCCTTTAAAACTGTTGTCAAAAACAGTTTATAAGGGCTTATTGGGTTAAGGCTTTCTAATCCTGTTTTTGAGACTTGTTTTGGTGATCATTATAGGTTTTAAGTGCTGTCCAAAAGTCCTTTTGTTTTACACTTGTCCAAGTCAAAGTCTGTCTAGTTTTTCTTTTGGTTAAATCTTTCATAGTCAAACTGTCACTTCTCAATTTCAATTTTGAGTCACTTAGATTTGTTTTTAGCCTTTGAAAATTGGTGCACAAGCTCATTAGGAGCTTGTGTCCACCTGTTTTGAGTTACTTTTCATTTTAAAGCTTATTTGGTGGCTTATTTTTAAGCTAACTTTTTGTCCCCTTTTTCCTTTTAAAAGTCCCCTGGTGCAAAAGCCTGTTTTGACAGCTTCTTTAAGCTGTCAATTAGCTTACCATTTTCTTTCTTTTTAGCATTTTTGGCTGGCTTATAGGGTGTGCTTTAAGCCCCTATAAGCTCAGTCATTGGGTCCCACTTAAAGGGCTTGAAAATAAGCCCCAAAGGTGCCCCAAAGGTGCCCCAAGGCCCTTTTGGGACTGCAACCCAAACCAAATTTGGCTTATAGCTTATTTTTCTTTCCAGCTTATTTT